>JAFIRS010009110.1:0-12004 GCA_018342105.1 Gonioctena quinquepunctata | reverse complement strand
CAATAGTTTTGAAATTAGGAGACCCTTTCAAAAAGTGGTGCATCTATCCCGATTTTACTCCATGTTGCTTACGCTTCAAACTTTCGTAAATTCAACCCTTTGTAACTTTCAGAAAAACGAACTTTTGATGCGACGTATCCTTGGAGTCATATGAGGATTTCTTTAGTATCTCTTGAGGATGATATGAGGATGTCGGATTTGACCACTGAAGACCGCTTTTCAGATCACACCCACCTGAAGGTATTACAGTACGACTAAATCCGAAACTACAGCTTCTGGTGGATAATAAATATTCTGTTATACTAGTTATTTTATATCGAAGAATCCTCGTGCATTGAATGTGGATAGAAACAATTGTGACCTATCATAATTTCCGAAAATGTGTCTCCTATGTGGTATTCATGAAGAAGGTGAGTGTACTATATGCATATTTAGCACCCTGAAAAAAACAATTCATTTATTGAAATCAAGTGAATATAAAAATACAAACATGTAAAATCATCATCCGGTTGAGATCGACCAGTCCAAAACAAGTTATTTTCAGTGGTTTTGCTGTCATAGATAACATTATTGATAGACATTGTCTATTTTTCTTATTCCAGTCGATCCATGTACTCTTGCAGAGAAGATCATGGAATCTCTCCGACTGAAAATGATAATCATAATTGGATATGCATATAGAAACGAATTTCGAAAAAAAAATCTTATGCATAGATAATATGAGAAATTTGCTGATGTTAACGGATAACTCATTCTTGAGGTTCCTCAACACAAACAAAAAAATCGAAGCCTTTACAAGATCACTCACGTATTCCATCTATCACAGCTCATTTTTTAGATAATATTCAGCGCTTAAATTTCTGTCTTGAGTTTTCAATATGAGCTGAACACTGGAGTTCCTCCTACAGTTATGAAATATTGAAGCTGTCCTTAAGTTATTGTTTCTCTTTTTGTATTCTGTAGTGAGTAGTCCTTTCTTTTTTTTGCCAAGCTCACGGATCTCCACTCCGACTGTTATGTCTTTCATGTTGTGTCGGAGAGATTTTCTGAAGCTTCGCAGGAATTCCCCAACAGTTCTGAAGGATTGGGGATGGCGAGAGTGAGTTATGATCAGCTAACTGCTTCATTGCATACCACTATTCGTAGCAGATCTCATTAATCACCGAAGTTTCGTGGCCAAATATATTCTCTAGGCCGGCTCTCATACAATTTTGTAGTTGCTCTTTGAGATTTTTTTCCAGTTGGCGATTCCGTCAAGGCCACCAATATTATCATCAACTCTTTGCCAATGAATATCAGGCAGAATAATGAAAAAACCAACATCATCCTACAGGAAAAGTTCAGGTTCATAGGTGGGTCTGAAATATAGAATACCGAGGGAGAAGGAGTATTCTCTGAAAGTCAAGAGACTGCCTTCAGCTAAGATACAATGAGCCAGCAGGCCCAAGTGTCATTGGAGGTCTTGACCAGACGCGCCTACTGGGTGGAGTTTTTAGTGCTACAGCGAGGTTTCCATAAAGGATTCTCTACAATCTCCAAAAAAAAATGGGGGGCCCTAAAGGCATTGGATTGACGTCTCAACTCATATGGATCGACGTCTCAACTCATATGGACATGCAAAGAGGAACTGAGAACAATGGCAAAACAAAATCGCGTTGATCTGGTCTGGTTGTCAGAATATCAGGCAATTACAAGTAACGAGAATGCCAAAGAAGTTGCTGAAATAGTGTCGAAAAACGATCCAAACCCTAGGAATACCGGAAGGTACAGCAAGAGCTTCTGTAAATTACTGGATCCTGGAGCGCCATTCAATGTTCATAGCCTACTCGATTCAATTAACTAAATTTGCAAGCGGAGAGTGACAAAAATTATTGAAATCGAATTTGGCTACACTGATTAAGAAGTTTGATAATGCTCGGTTTGGAAGAAGTCTGTCCGGGTATACTGCGTATAAAGTTTGATGAATATAACTAAAATTGCAAAACACTTATGACAAAAACCAACCATGTTTTGAAAAATTTCAACAATCTCTATCTCGAAAACAAATCATTTTTCGATAAACATTCCATAGGTCATTTTGACGAGACCTACCACATACTTAGTTTTCGTAATGTTCTCAGCAACTTCACTTAGCGCCCTAGGAGCTAAGTAACATGCATCGATATAGAAAATTGTAAATATCTCGAAAACGATCATCTCCAGCGTTGTTGAGGAAGTGTACCTGTTTTACTTGGAAAAGGTGTGGAAATGAGGTTTTTTCATGAAAAGTACCAAAAGTTTACTGTCAAAAATGTAAGAGCAATTTGAAATAAATAATGACAGCGTACACAGCGCCCTCTAGATGGTACATGAGAATTAATACAAAATTATTATTTCCCACGTCAAAAAAACCCGGGTTTCAGATTCCGTGCAAATAACTTATTTTTTGCAAGCAAAAGTTATTTTTAAGAAGCGAACAAAAAAATTCAATTTCAACACCCTGTATCTCCGAAACGAAGCATTTCCGGATACAAGTTTATATAGACTTTTTTTTCAAATTGTCTCAGGAATACGTCACTTGAATATTTAAACGTACTTATGTTACACCCTGTATATATATAAATATATTTATATCTATAATTTTCGGAGTGAAACTCAACATAGTGCTGTGGAGTTCGAAGGCGAGAAATTTCATGAAACATCGATAGGTCACCAACAATTCAAAGTAACGCGAACAATAAAATGAGAAAGCGAGTTTTGTTCCAACTTCAATGGAGCCCACCATCCGCCTACAGCTGTTTCATGGTTTTCCGATCATCAGGACGACTTGTGGTGTGAAATACATAAAATTATAGATGCGTCATATTTAAACTTAATAATGTATTCTGCAAGAGCACAACTATTTTTGTTTCAATCACTTTTATGCGACGTAATGCACCCAGATGAATTCCTTTCCGTTTGTCCTATATAAACTATGTTGCAATTTATATATTACATTTGTACACTCCAGTGTAGTTGAGGGCCTTGGTATAAGTGAATAGGCTGGAAACTGTTTTTGTTTTTTTGTGGCGGAGATCCAAAGATGGTCTGATCCAATTTAATGATCTTCCCAGATCATCCTTGTATTTGTAGGTTTCTCCACAGAATATATTGTTTCCTGGCTCAACTCATCAATTAAATTAGTAATGTAGCTGTAGTTCAAATAAGTTCACTTGATCATACCTCATCTGTCACTAGCTGTCCACAATGGCAGAAGATCAAAAAAATTGCAATACTGAGAGTCAAACCCAGGACCATCCTGAAGTTGCTCGGTGGGCTCACTTCCTGGTGAAGAGAATAATGATTGAATCAACAAGTTATTTATCATTGAATGGTTGAACCCATCATTTCATCAATGTATATGTAGGTAATGACAATTATTCCAAAGAAAATGTACAAGGATATACTGTTATTTAGGAACTGTAAGCTAAATCTATTTACAATTTAATTTTGAGAGATAAATGAAAAAAAAATACACTTTTTGAGCTTTGAACTTTTTATTTTAAGAGGGGATATAGTGCTGTAGCAGTGAACGACACATGAAGAGAAGTCTATTAGCTTATTCAATATCCGCTTTCAAAATCGAGTGGACTTGGCATGAGTATTTTTGCTGATGAGATTTTTGACAAAAAATACACCTTTGGCTAGCATATCACAAACACACAAACAAGGCAATGATAATCAATATAAAATTCAATTGTGGCATTGCGATTTGAGTTAGGAGAATAAACAACAACATTTAATTGATTTGTTGAAATGAATTGAAAATCGAAAGACTGGAAAATTCGGGTACAGAACGAGACGCAGATCCATCAGATGATGATATTGGACCTCTAAACAAAAATTAATGGTCCTTTCCTTCGTTGGAAAACTTTTTGGCGAAAACACTAGAGAACACAATCTCTGCATACAATGCCAAAACACGAAGCTGCAACATTGTTACTCTTTTCCTGGTGTCATTTACTAGACTGAATATGCGAAAACTGTTATAGAAACCTGAAAAAATACTGGAGCAAATTGTTGGGCATACAGACCACTCAATCGAATCGAACGCCTACAAATTTTGTCGTGCCAGTCATTTCAATGTTGAAGACTTATGGGACAATGAAGATTTTGGTTTTATCGGTTCACGATTACCAAGTCAAAAGGAATATCCTCTTGACATGGGTAGAATTAATTTGATCATGAGAAGATCCGTGAAGAGAGATGATCTGCTAACAAGTTGATTGTAATTAGGTAATTTTTCAATGAATGCGTATCTGACTGCAATTACTGCGATCGGTAAATTCTTTACAATCAGCTAGCAGCAATCCGGGGAAGACTTCATGTGGAATAAGGAAAAATGAATATTGATTCTGAACAGTTTTCATTCCCGTAATATGTTCAATAATTTCAATAAACAACAGCTCTTAAGAGATCTCTCAATTGCCTTGACTAAGGATCATCTGGAACGTCGCGTCGGAGATACTTTGGCTGCTCCATGTCACCCGAAGGATGACAAGAAGCAGCCAAAGTATTACAAAAAAGTCTCACATTGATATTTAGAAATGTGGTATTTTTGCAAAAAAGGCAGAAAGAAATTTGTTCATCCGAATCGTGCTCAAACATGATGTCCACCTGGCAGAAGCCATTGTGGAAATGGGGACGGAATTGTGTTTCAATAATAAATACTCATAGATTTGTCGAAAATATGAACAGGATGTTCATAAAATCAGATGTGGAATCATCTGCGACTGAAAGATGAACTCTAGTCACTATCTTCCATCGTCAAGATAACCTCTTGTGGGGTATTCATGTTGAAAAGAGAAACATTCTCAATTGTTTGTTTGAAGGTTGTAGATGATGTGGTAACTTGATTCTATTGTTTCGGACGTCCATCGTCTCAATGTATTTAAAAGGTTTTCACGACGTTTCGAATGCTTGTATCTGCAATCGTCTTCAGGTGAATACTGACAAGTTTAGGTGCTACTTACCAATTTATATGACTGTCGGCGCAATGATACGTGCAATTCCGTCATGTGAAGCGGTGCGTGGAATTTCGCGCGGTGTGGTGGTGCGTGAAGTTTCGCGCCTCTGCAGCCCGCCAGACAGAGCAATCAGGGGTTTCCATACGTTCTTCATCTCAACGCTTGGTTGACTATAGGCGTTATTGGCTTCGATGTAGGCGGCCTCTTCGAACTTCCGTTTGAACCAATGCTTCTCTCTATGTAGAACACTTGCGTCGTCCCATAGAACTCGATGGTGCTCAGTCCAGGCGTGGTCAGCGATTCCCGATTTTGATGTTTCTCCACTTTGAGTCCATTTCTTGTGCTCATCCAATCTTACCGATAATGGTCTCTTTGTCTCTCCAATGTAGGAATCTCCCTATTCACATGGAACTTCATGAATGCAATTCTTACTGATTTCATTTTTGTTGTCAGGAAACTCCGTGAAGTACTTCCGGATCGGAAGCAGCTCTTGATGTTGAACTTGACTGATCTTCTCGGAGACACCTCTGATGTACGGAAGGCAGATCACTGTGCTTGTTGTTGCTCTTCAGATGTCTTCGTTCTCTGGAGTTGTTTCAATTCTACTTCTAGGACTTTCTTGGGATATCCATTCCGGTGGAGGTCCTCTCTGATGTGGTTTGATTCGGCATCTAGTGACTCCACGTTGCTGCATATGTGCGTTGCTCTCTCCACCAATGTTCTCACGATCCCTCTCTCCGTCGAAGGGTTTCCCAAGAAACTCCTAGAAAAAGTATTGAAACAACTCCAGAGAACGAAGACATCTGAAGAGCAACAACAAAGCACAGTGATCTGCCTTCCGTACATCAGAGGTGTCTCTGAGAAGATCAAGAGGATCGGAAACAAGTTCAACATCAAGAGCTGCTTCCAATCCGGCAGTTCTTTACGGAGTTTCCTGACCAAGACCAAACCTGACAACAAAAATGAAATCAGTAAGAATTGCATTCATGAAGTTCCATGTGAATGCGGAGATTCCTACATTGGAGAGACAAAGAGACCGTTATCGGTAAGATTGGATGAGCACAAGAAATGGACTCAACGTGGAGAAACATCAAAATCGGGAATCGCTGACCACGCCTGGACTGAGCACCATCGAGTTCTATGGGACGACGCAAGTGTTCTACATAGAGATGAGCATTGGTTCAAACGAAAGTTCAAAGAGGCCACCTACATCGAAGCCAATAACGCCTTTAGTCAAGCAAGCGTTGAGATCAAGAACGTATGGAAACCCCTGTTCGCTCCTTCTGGCGGGCTGCAGAGGCGCGAAACTTCACGCACCACCACACCGCGCGAAATTACACGCACCGCTGCACATGGCAGAATTGCACACATCATTGCGCCGACAGTCATATAAATTGGTAAGTAGCACCTTAACTTGTCAGTATTCACCTGAAGACGATTGCAGATACAAGCATTCGAAACGTCTTGAAAACCTTTCGAATACATTGAGACGATGGACGTCCGAAACAATAGTAATCATTCTCAATTGGATATTGATAAAAAGATTTTTCTGTGAATTGAAAAATCCACGATAAAATTGAAGTTATTTTTTGCCAATGTCTGACATAAAACAACTACTTCCCCGGCTGAAGACACGCTGGACATTGAACTACATCTGATAGATATGCTGAAACGACCCTAACTCAAAAGAAAAAATCTGAAATTGAAAATTTGCATTTTCATCCAGATAGTTATTTGATTTTCTATTCCAGTCTTAATTGAGAACTCATGAATGAAGATGCATGAGGCAAAGAAGAATGTTTTCCAAAAAAGGGTACTCACCAAGAGAGACATCGCATTCACTAGGTCTCCAATACATTTTTGTCGACGAAAATCTATTTCACGCTTCCACGATCATAAGGAAGACCGGAAGAAATGGGAAACACATTTTCAAAAAACAATCTCACTTTGCAAAGATGGAAAAAGTTAGAATCATTTCTTTCGAAGAGACACTTTGAAATTTTTATCGTGGATTTTTAAATTCACAGAAAAATATTTTTATCAATATTCAATTGAGAATGTTTCTCTTTTCAAATACTCATAATTTTCAAATAAATATGTTTCAAGAAAAATACAATACATTATTCGACTACTGAGCTTCAATTCATATTATTTACCGTATATATTCCTCAACAAAAATGACCCGGCGAGAGTTCTTACGTCACAAACGCGGGCGCGAGTTCTGGGAAGATTGAACATCAACAACCAAAAATCATATGACAATTTCGATCCTGTCATTAAAATACACTGATCTTTCTGATGTTGTGTAATACAGAAATACCAATACAATCGTTTTTATCGACATCTATTTAATATTATTATATTCTTGCTTCAAATTTAGAAATCAGTGAACAATATACTTGTGTGAACTTACTTTGATGATGAAATGCAAGCACGATACGACCTGTAGTAATCCAAAAATCGAAGTTACAAACATTGTTGTATCCTGTATTGAATGAAGTGTATATTCTAGTTTACTGAAAATTGGAAGAATATATCATTAGAGTTCTGATACCTATCGTCAATACATTTAGCGTAGGAAAAACTACTACTAAATGTTTTTTTTTCTGAGTGGCCCATACACTTTCATATTTTTTGAAGAGAACCAATTCTGTTAAAATTCGCCGTGGAACCAGAAGAATGGATTCTCAACTAGGTGATATGGAAAAATCTATTCATTTCAGCATATATGAACTCAACAGATGGAAATAAATACGGATCAATGTTCAATATAATATATAATGCAATCCTATGCATCAAACAGGCAAGCGGCTAGTAACCAAGAGATGATGCCGGAAATAATAATCCTAAAACAGTAAAAATTTCAATATTCTGAAATTCTGATGAAGGTCCTTCATTGAGCATAAATGGTTTTGTATTCCTATCATAATAGGATAGCATGAACCTTGATTTTTTCACCAGACTCAAGGTGATATTCTCCCGATAATCTGGAACGAAATCAATATCCCTTGTTCTCAGTTATCCTGCTATTAACAGAACATATTATACTTTATACTGTCACTATGTTTCTTTTCCCAGTGCGATTTTCCGGAATATATCGCTCACACTCTCAGCTTTGAAGCATTTTTTTTCTAAGGAATGAACCATACCTTTACTGCTTTCCTTGGGTTTTGGTCAGTCTCAGGTTTTGTATTTCAGTATACAGTGGGTCTCACCCCCGTATCTTCCGTGATTATTGGAGTGATATTCTGTTATTTTCACGATCGGTAGAGTGTTAATTTCCTCATGGGGTTGACCTTAGTGACATACACTGCGCGCCAGTAGCGATGGATATACCGATTTTTGCGAAAAATAATAGAGTTCAAGATAGGCACAAAATTCCTACAAATTCGGGATCAGGACATCAACTTTAGTACCAATTCATATTATTGCTGAAAAATTTTCAGTTCTAATAAATCCGAATGGAAACCCCTCCGTATCTTCCGTAATTATTGAAGTGAAATTCTGTAATTTCCACGATTGTCAGATTTACTGGAGAAATATTTTTTTTTGAACCCATTTTAATCAAATCTATATCAGAATTGTCTGTACAATATTGGTAATGGTACAGTAGTTTCGAACGCAGTACGTGATTTACTTGTTAATTTTTTTCAAATCAGGGGAAAAGTTAAGAGAAGAGTTTATTACGGAATCAGATTTTAAGAAAAAAATGCAGTCGCTGATAAGGTTTTTGAAATCCGTGTCCAACGTGATTTATTCGGTCGACTGTTAGCTCTGTCAATGTAATATAACATCGATTTAGAAAAACATTATCATACCCCATTACAATCGCTCCAATGTCACTGTGTCATGAAGATGGTACAATGCATAAAACTCAAAAAAGCAAATATCATCAATGACGAAGTACCAAGACGGTTGGATGTTGTTAATTTTGATGCATTATTTTCACTGGATACAATGAAAAACATTCAGTACATTTGGTAATATTTCAAAAAAAAATATGATGATCCTAACAGCAACACATGCTCCACGACATGTAGTACGAAACATTGAATACTCAATTACTTTTCCAGGCATCTGACAGACATTTCAATAGTACTGCTTGAGAACATAGACAACCTCTGTTATAATAATTTGAAGATCTATATGGAATATGAATTCTAAGGGAGGGATCAAAATTTCGGAGTCACATATAAAATTAAGACCTCTTTTACGTTAAAGCTTACCGAGTTGCATTAACCGGTTGTGATTTTTACCAATCTTTTCCAAACAGATTTGTTGTCGAAATTCTCCTTCGAAAAAGACTGATGAGATGTTCTACAATTTTTTCTCATAACCAAAGCTGACTTTCGTCATCATCATGGTCTCCGGCACAGGTTACCCCAGATGTTTTAATCAGTCTCCGAGCGATTCTAACTTGGAAATGTTCGTGGCCATATCATGTTCTCCAGATTTTGAATAACTGTAGAACTGCTTCTGAACTGGATCCAAACTAGCCTCCAATTTTTGTTCGAATAACCTGTGTAACTCGTCCCACATATCGTCGGATGTTTCGCAGGACATAATATGTTCTAATACTTGTTGTTTCTCCACCGATGTAACTGTAATTTTCTGTGCTCTGGAATCGGATTTGTTTCATTTTGTAAGTTTTCTCAGTCCTGGTGTTCTGTAGCTCCTCCTCTGTTTTCGTTTACAGGTATCTGAATTTCACCTTTTACGACCTCGAAGATATCTGAAACTCTCAGTATCACTTTATTCTGGAACTTCCATTCTGCCCGATTCCTAACATCACGTAGCTATTCCATTCTGACTGTTTCTCCTTCCATTTCTTCCTCAGCATAGATCTGGACCCATAACCAATTGAAACAACTTGAGTAATGAAGTGATTCCAAGAACGGAATTCAAACTCTCGTGAATAAATCATTTTAATGACAATACAATCAATAATTAGTTGAACCATCTCCACAACCTAGATATTGGGTGTAAAAAAAATAACTCAATCAAACAATTACAACGTTTGCTCCTTCATTCATCAAGTCCCGAGTATCCACAAACTAATGGCTAGGCAGAATCATCCCTAGAGCTTCTTAAACGAATTAAAAAAATCCAGATTATATATTTTTAGCTTTACTTTACACAAAACTCATGCCTACTTTTGCGAATCATAACGAATTCAAACAAAAAATTATACGAGAAAAAGAAAAATGGAAGCTGCATTTTGATACAAGACACAAGACCAAGGAATATAAGGAACTGCATGAAGGTGATAGAGTATGGATTATCAACATGAAGGTATTGTACAAGATTGTACAAGAAAATACAGATTTACCAATACTACATGAGAACGGAAAACGATAATATTGTTCGAACGAATCGCCAAAATTTTCATGCGTTACTAGCAAGAGAGAGAGAGAAACAGAAAAATACCCAAATACTTTGATTTTGTAGTACGTTAAGTCTTATTCTAATGTTCAATTCATTAATATTCTTCTGTTCATCCGATTCGTCATTTTACTAATTGTATTCACGGGGTGTTACGTGAAAAAGGGGGATGTAGTATATGGGTAGATAGCAACGGAAGTGGGCGATTGTTGTTGGCTGTAGGGATAGAAAATTCATTATACCCACTACAGCTAGGTGTCGTCCACAAAGGATTTCCTCCACCTGCCCAAATAAAATCAATACAGGTTGGTTCCGCCAGCTGTTCCTTGAATAAGTCTGGGTCTTGGGGATGGTAAGCTGAATTAATCTCTGCACGTCTGCTTCAAACTCCCGCAGACTTTCACCAAATTGCGGTACTCGTGTTTTCAACTGTTTTCGATACAGCTATTCTCGATATTGATCGCCGCTAGTATGCAGATCTTCCGAGATGATCTGTAACATTCCTAAAGCGGATTCTATCAAAGTCAATATCAGTGCAGTTGCCTTCTATTCGATGTTTTTTATTCATTGACCGTTGGCGCAGCTTTGAACCACCTACGATTCAGGATCATGGTGATTGTCCATTAGAAGTCGGGGGTTTTACGGAATGGTTTGATGTGACAACTCTGTCATGGTGGTCTTGGATCTTCAGTGACGCAAATTACGTTTCTAGCTGTTTCAAATGTGTTTTCTCATTCGCTTCTCGCACTGCCCAGACTCCTTTGTTTGCTTTTTCTCGTGCTATCATACTTTTTTTTTTCGATACTATTTATCATCCTAAGACTGTGTTGATTTGTGTTCCAATTTTATCAACATCTCATTCCAAGCCCACGATTTCCTTCCTGGTTTTCTGCACAAACTTTTCTCGATATTTACTATCCATCCAAAATTTCGAGGAAATTTCTCTGCAACCGTTTATTTTCCTCTTCCTTCTTGAATAACCAGTGATATTCTCTCTTCTGATATGAACTGATATGGATCTGGGGTTCGTGGATATCAAAAACTGAATTGATTATTCTCCATTTATTGGGTGTTCGATGAACAATAATCTCCAATTTGAAAAGATTGGAAAACCTCATGTTTCTCTCCGACATTCTCAAATACATATAATAATACTACATTTTCCTCGAATTCCAACCAACATGCTTCATTTTTGGATATATTTGATAGATAAATAATTGTTCGACATTAAATGAATATGGTTATTTAGCTCATTTTTATAAAAGAATATAAACAATTATAAGATACGTTTCCAATATCCCTCGATTGTTTCAATAATGAGGATTGAAGGAAGTGGCAGTTCTCGACCATAATAAAAAAAAATATCCAGCATTTGTGGTGATTTGATGAAGATATCTCAGAAAACGTTATGTGTCAGAAATAAAATTATTTTCTGAAATTTCAATGTTTACTTACTTTTTAATATTCAGATGATGTTTAATACATCGTGTCAATTTGTTGTACACCATGTTCTGATATTCTGAATCATTCATCATATCAATATCGCACGATTCTGTCAGACTCTCAGCATATCTGTTCAGGAGTAGAAATTGAAACCTCATATGCAGCGTCATATGGGCGATAAAATTTAAAGTATT
>JAFIRS010009109.1:0-12007 GCA_018342105.1 Gonioctena quinquepunctata | reverse complement strand
AAAATATCGTCGATGCTATAAAGTCATGTTGTGACAAGTGAAAATTTTTAATGAAGAATGATTGCATGTCATTTCTAATACGATAAAAAATTAATGTATTCCAATAGTCTTTTAGCAGAATTTAGCAAAATTTTGTATTCTTTCGATTGTTGCATTCGAAAATATTATTTCGCTGATTAGTCGAAAACAGTTATTGCTTCTGAGATCAATAATCAGTTTCAAATATTTTAATGGTTAACTACGTAACCGTATTATTCTTCGGATGCAATTTCAATCAACCCATACAAAATATAACAGATATACGCGATGGAAAATCAAGTATTTAACTGGACCACTGTTTGCATTTATGGCCAAATTATTAATCGTTGAACAGTGAAGGTTGCAAATCTCTTGCTTCACGTAAAATATCAATCGTAATTTTAATTGCAATTTGCATAACTTTTGCAATTATTTCAGAAGTTGTAAAAATGCAAAAAAAAACATATTGGTGGATAAATAGGTTTTGTTTTTCGTATGAGGTTGCAAAGTTACATATCCACTAAGACCAATATACTCTTCATTTGCAACCCCAATAAAAAACTTTTGTAATCATCTCAATGTTTGTGTGTATTGAAAATGGGAGCGTCGATAAAAAAGTTTGATAAATAAATGATGCGTTTTTCAGAAATAGACTAGGAGGAATCGGCGCATGAGTACCGAAAACTATTCCACCTCAATTTTTTCATGCGATCCTCTTTAAATTCCCCTACTGATGATATAAATGCATGTTGCCATGGGGCAACCCCGTGCCATATTGTTTAAACCGAAATTGTTTAAACAATTGCAAGAAATTGTCATTTTCCAACCGGACTAATTTTTTTTATATTTTAATATTGTATACATTTACCACACAATCGGTTTAACATTCTACATAGTTCAAATGTCAAGATAAATGTTTTTTGCTTTCGGCAATTGCCAAAGTTTTCCTTTGAGCAGGTCACCTGAAACCCAAAATTTTGTTAAATTTTACAAAGAACAAATCACGTTTTAATTTTTTTCTTCAGATTTATAACCATTGTAATTCGTTATAAAATGGCATTATATACCCGTCATAAACGGGTGTTCAAGGGGTTAGATTACACCCTGTATATATACAGGGTGTCCCGTGAAGACCACCTTAAACTTAAGGAGAATGTAGAACAGCTACGAAAAAATCCCCATTATGAAGTCTTGCCGTTCTCAGTAGTTTTTTTTGTGCTGGTCAATTTACTTTTCTGTGAAAAAATTTCAGTAAAATATTGTCGAATGATTATTCTAACTTCTACCATAAAAAAATACTCCGTACATTTTAGAGGGGGCTGTGAAAAATGTTTATATAAGAAGTTTTGGTAGGAGTAGATTTTTTTTCTCATAGTGAAAACAAAATGTACTGGGCTACTGCTGCACATTACATCAATGCATTGCCTATTTTATGGTGATTTCAAAATTGTATAACAAAAGAATCTTAAAAAAGAAATTGTAATTTTCATCGAAAACGGGGCGTTTCTGACAAAGTATAATTTGAGGTTATTATTTAGTTACTTATTTTAGGTTACTAATTTTTTTGAATGATCATTTAGAATCTTTATAGAACATGCTCAAAATGACGACCTACTTCACGTATACAGGCCCTGCATCGACTGGGAGCACGCGAAATGAGTATTTCGCGTTCTCAACACAGTCCGCGAAATTCAATTTCGCGGCCGTTACCCATAGCAACGGCCGCCAAGGATTATTTTACATTCTGTTTGTCACGCCAATCTTTAAACTCGCTGTAACATTTTACGTACTGCCGTTCAGAATTTTCAGGTATTGAAACGGAAAGCGCCACGTTTACAATATTTTTTGGCTCTGGAGGAGTGCAAGATATTAAAATATCACGATCAGTATCAGACATATTTGCGTTTTGTCAAGAACTGCCTAGATGGTTTGTATATATTCAAGCATATCATTTCCATAGCAACGCTGTGACTTTGTTTACTAAATTGAACTGCTGTTAATTTTAAAGCAATAATATATTTAATTACGAAAAAAAATTCCAAAACTTATATAGGTCGATTATATTTCATATGAAACGTCCAATTGACTAATAGACTAGGAGGAATCGGCGCATGAGTACCGAAAACTATTCCACCTCAATTTTTTTAAACGAACCTCTTTGAATTGCCCTACTGATGATATAAATGCATGTTGCCATGGGGCAACCCCGTGCCATATTGTTTAAACCGAAATTGTTTAAACAATTGCAAGAAATTGTCATTTTCCAACCGGACTAATTTTTTTTATATTTTTTATCGAAATACAAATAAAAAAAGTCCTATGACTTTTCACGATAAAGTTAATATTTTCGGAGATATAAATTTTTAAAGTTCGAAAAATCTCAAATTCGGGTACTTTTGACCACGAAAAATATATAAAAAAAAAGAATAAAATATAAAAAATATTCCGTTTTTCATTCCTTGTAAAATAGTTAATAATATCCTCAATTGAGATTGGATTTTTTTTTATTGTTTATACCTGTTTTTTTAATTGTTTATTACGCGCGCTCACAAGTATGCGTCCCTTACCTTTAAGTATCGCCGTCTCTCTCTGATTCATGCACTGCATCGGCCTCTCTGTTTCCTGAATCATTATTTATCATTTATCTTAGAAACTATTATCTTTATCAAAATTGTTAAAGAGAGCAATATTATTGATAATTAAATTGTCTAATTTTCAATATGTTGTTTCCTAAAATCAATTTTACAAAATTTATTAGAGCTTGAAGCGAAACATGTAATTAACATGTATATTACTTACTTATTTGTTATTAGAACAGAAAGTACTCATATTGTATTGAATAACTTCTTCAAACGAAGGTTATAGATGTAGAAGTATGAAATAATGAAACAAGAGTTAAAAACATGTATTTATTTATTATAAATATCATTTTTATATATTATTTTTTACAGTCTGCAGAATCACAACTACATAAAATAATGCAACTAATACACTGTAGAGTAACATCAGAATATTTTATTTTCTTCGGAACAACTGAAAACGACATGACACTTACAATCATTGTAACGAAAAATCATAAAAACTGAAAATATATCCAGTTAATAATACACGAAATCATATGTGTGCAACAACGTTTAACAATCTGAAATCATGAACGAAATAAGATAGACTGAATAATTCTGAGCAGAAAACAAAGAATGATCAATTGAGAATTGACACGCCCGAACTTGTATTTTTATTTTAAATGCTCTATATAATCAACAATATTGTCATTATTTCATAATTCTACATCTATAAGAAGAAGAAGAAGAAGTTATTCAATACAATATGAGTACTTTCTGTTCTAATAACAAATAAGTATGTAATATAAACCGATAAAAAATTAGTTTTAATTACATGTTCCGCTTCAAGCTTCAATAACTTTTGTAAAATTGATTTCAGGAAACAACTTATTGAAAACAAATTGTAGACAATTCAATTATTTATAACATTACTATCCTTAACAATTTTGATAAAGTTAATAGTTTTTAAGATAAATAATTATACAGGACACAGAGAGAGACGGCGATACTTAAAGGTAAGGGACGCATACTTGTGAGCGCGCGTAATAAACAATTAAAAAACAGGTATAAACAATGAATTTTTTTCAAATCTCAATTGAGGATATTATTAAATATTGTATAAAGAATAAAAAACAAAATATTTTTTATATTTTATTCTTTTTTTTATATATTTTTCATGGGTTAAAAGTACCCAAATTTGAGATTTTCCGAACCTTTAAAAATTCATATCTCCAAAAATATAAACTTTATCGTAAAAAGTCATGGGACCTTTTTTATTTGTCCGTTTGGAAAATAACAATTCCTTGCAATTGTTTAAACAATTTCGGTTTAAACAATATGGCACGGGGTTGCCCCATGGCAACATGCATTTATATCATCAGTAGGGCAATTTAAAGAGGATCGTATAAAAAATATTGAGGTGGAATAGTTTTCGGTACTCATGCGCCGATTCCTCCTAGTCTAAAATGGTTGCAAATGTATGTGGATATTTTAAACTTTTTTCCGTTCACTTATCCAATTTGCAGAACTTTTGTAATTTTTTAAAACAAATTAAAATGAAAAACTTAAGAAAACGACAAAAAAACAAGGTTCCGTAACTTTTACAAGGTTGCAAATTTAATGCATGTTGTGAAACAGCATTACTATAGGTATGCCTAGTTTGCAGAACTTTTGCAATTCTCAGTGCAATAATGAAGCATGAAAACGTTTTTTACAATTTAAACAATGTTCCGCAAAATTTTATAGTTCGTTTTCATTGTTGCGCTAATATACTATTGAAGTTTGAGAACTTTTGGAATTAATGTTAATTGATTGTCTATATTTACTGGCCTAAGTGTAAGTGGTCCAAAATAATGAAAAAGCGGAACGAATTTGAATTTTGGTAAAGTTTTCATATACGCTCCCAACTTTGGGGGAAGATAAACAAAATACCAGATGTAGTAAAAAAGCTTAAAATTATGCATTATTTTGGAATCCCGGAGAACTCCATGGATTTTCTGATATCATTCAGAAATGACTTTCAGAAGAAAGTTATGAACTTATATTTGTGCGCTGATTGTTTATTAATTGTTTAAACGATAGAAAACAATTTTGTTAGACAAATTTGAAATAACTCAATGAATTTCGAAGTAATTTTACCTAAATTGATGCTATAGGGGTTTTCGAGGTCGCTGAACAAGGATATAATATTGAAAAAACGATGGCGTGGCCAGTCGTAAAGGTAGGTTTCATGAATGATAATTTACAGCCAATTTTTATGTGTACATTTCGGAGAAAAACTTTTCGGGTAAAAGTTGTGGAGCTAATGAAGCTCTATCAAACGACTTATAGTTTGCCGATATTAGGTATGGAAATGAAATAATGCCATTTTTTTTTAATCTTTCAACGGCCGCCATTTTGAAACTACTGGTTAAAAAAAATTCAATATCACATTTTAAACTAGAGTTCTTCGTCTTTGAGGCATGGCCTAAAAATTCAAATTTGTCATTTTTTGAAATTATTCTTATTCAATATTTTAAGCTCTGTATTTATCGAAATGTTTTTTTCCTCTTCCAAGGGTAATCTGAGAAAATATATTTAATTGATTTTAGAAAAAATTCTGCTTTCATATACGTACTATTCCTATACCTATTTTTCCACGTTTAAAAACATGACTTCGTTTGCTGCATTTTCCTTCTTTCATCTGAATTTTTGTGAGCTCAATTTGATCAATTAGATCATAAGTTATAACAAATTTAGTGTAAAGCGCTCGTGGCTGCGTGCTCCTCCAGCGCTGCACTCACATTTTCGCACGTTATCAAAAAATTCTGCAGCTTGCAGATTTTATTTTAAAGAAAAATTTTATTAACCTTTTCGAAGGGAATTCTTTTATTTTCGCGAGTGCACCATTAGTTATAAATTGTTTTTTAAATATTCAATACCTATACAATGTAATTTAACAATTTATTTGTTAAATAATTAATTAAGCACACACTTTACGGTTGGTAACTTTTTATATGTTGTTCTCAACATCATCACTAATGTACAGTAAAAAGTTACCACCATCCCCCAACTTCTAAAAGCTAAAATCTAATATTACTCCACTAGTATACATAGACCTTTACAGGTGAGCACTAAACTTCTTTCGTGTTCTATCTCTCTCTAATATTCAAATATTATATTTTTGATACAATATAAAGTACATTAAAAGATAAACCTATATTTCTATTCTAAACAAGAATTTTAAGCAGGATCTCATTTATAAAAAAGGACATTTCGTAATTCACTAAAAAACGTAATATTTTCGTATTTGATACAATCTACACTTATATTAACAAAGATTTAGCTAAGCTTTTTTTTCGTATAAACGTTCTCAAAGTTTATTAACAAAATATTTCACGAATTTTGGAGCAACATTTGTTTATTTTTTGTTTTTTGGCGAAATTTTATTATTAATTCCATTTTTTTTAATAAAACCAATCAAACCTTCTTGAAGTACAGATCACAAGCTTCAGAAAGTGCTATTGAAAAATACTGATATCACATTTTAAACATGAGTTTTTGCTTTTCACTTAATTTTTTCGTAGGTTTAATTTTTTGTTAAAAAGTTTTTCATTTTCAATTTTTTGTAGCTGAAATCCACTAATTACTACCTACTTAATTTTTGATTACGTCCAAAATACTTACTCAGCTATTCACTGTTAAATAACATGATTATCTACTTTAACTATTCATTGTTATATAATATAAATTATTTTTGAAAGTTCTGGTTAGTTGATTTCATCACTTTGTATACAGTGCGCGTCAAAATTATGGAACAAATTCGATATTTCGCAAGCCATGTACTTTTGACAAATATCCTAAAATAGGTCGATTTTTATTTTAAAGTGTCGATTTTTTTATGTATATTCTAAAGAGGTTATGTCACTGATTTTGACATGGTGACGTAATCGGTAATTTTTTTAAATTGGAATAGATGTCTTATCTGGAAGGCCTTTCAATACTGCATTCAATGATAATAATCAATTAGATTTTTTTTTGTACAGGGTGAACAAAAATTAATATTTTATTTCAATAAGAGAATAACTTTATATCCAACAAAATAGAACCGTTAAATAAGATGTTCGAAAAGCCATCCACCAGTCTCTTGACAATAAGCAAATATACGGACACATTCCTCTTGCACATTGCGAATAACTTCCGGAGTAATTCTGTTAATTTCGATCCTAATTCGATTTTTCAACTCTTGTAGATTTTGCGGCCTATTTACATAGACCTTCGATTTCAAATAACCCCACAAGAAAAAATCCAGGGGCATAAGATCTGGGGATCTTAGGGGCCACTCTATCGGTCCGCGTCTACCAATCCACCTCCTAGGAAAACAGTTATTCAAAAACTCGCGAACATCACGTGCATAGTGCGGGGGTGCACCATCTTGTTGCAACCAAATACTTTCATTTGGTGAGTTAGGATTTTTGGCGTTTGGAAAAATATATTTTTATTATTATTACATCATGATTATGGAATTCTTGTTTTGTCATCGGTCCTTGATATGTGTGACAAATTTCAGATTATTCGGAAGATTGGAAGTGGGTGAATATTTACTTCCAAGATTTTATCACATTGTGAGTTATTTAGTTACAAGTAGATAATAAAAGCGTGTTAAAAAATGCAAAATTTTACTTTTCTGAGCCAAGGCTCTAATCCCTTAGACTGCCCTGGCAGACTAGTGAGTCAGTGCTCTACTACACCAATGGATCCTTCCCAAATATTAATAGTTAGCTATTTCCTAGTCTAAAATAGAAACAAAATACAATCACAAATTAATGCCATAATAGGCAAGTTAGTGTCAAATAAATGTCAGTTGAAATATCAATAAATATTATTCACAAATTCTAAGTGAAAAGGTTCTTAAAGTAAACTATGGCTACTTTAAGTGAAACCCAACGCATAGAAATTTTAATTTCTATTGGATGCGGAGATAGAACCAGAACTCAGCAAGAGGTATGCGACTTGTTCAATGTGAAGTATCCAAATAGACCTATCAGTCGTTCAACAGTCAGTAAGATCGAGAAAAAATTTAGAGAAACTGGTCATGTTAAACATATTCCGAATGCTGGACGTCCTGAAATAGAAGAAAACGTGAAACTTGATGTTCTATTGGGTGTAGAGAATAATCCTCACGATACTTCACGACAAATTGCAGCAGACCTTGACATATCCCAAAGTTCTGTATTACGTATTCTGAAAGCACAAAAGTACCATCCATACAAAGTACAGCTACATCAACAACTCAATGATGATAATCCCGATCGCCGTGTGGAGTTCTGTGAAATAATGCAGGATTTGTGTAACCGCAATCCACGTTTTATAAAACAAATTATGTTTTCCGATGAGGCTACGTTTTGCCTAAATGGTTCAGTAAATCGTCAGAATTGAGATATTGAGTATGGATAATCCTCACTGGATGATGGACGGCATACCAATACCCTCAGAAAGTCAATGTTTGGGCAGGGATAATAAACGACAGATTATTGGCCCGTATTTTTCAAGGAAATTTCACAGGGAGCGTTACTGGAATTTGTAAGAAATAACTCATACCTAGCCTTGCGATATTTTCCAAACGCCAACAACCCTAACTCACCAAATGGAAGTATTTGGTTGCAACAAGATGGTGCACCCCGCATAATGCACGTGATGTTCGGGTTTTGAATAACTGTTTTCCTAGTAGGTGGATTGGTAGACGCGTACCGATAGAGTGGCCCCTAAGATCTCCAGATCTTACACCCTGGATTTTTCTTGTGGGTTATTTGAAATCGAAGTCATGTAGATAGGCCGCAAAATCTACAGAGTTGAAAAATCGAATTAGGATCGAAATTAACAGAATTACCCGAATTTATTCGCAATTGCAAGAAATGTGTTCGAGATTTGCTTATTTTTCAAGAGACTGGTTGGGTGGCATTTCGAACATCTTATTTAACTGTTCTATTTTTTTTGGATATAAAGTTATTTCTCTTTGAAATGAAATATTAATTTTGTTCACCCTGTACAAAAAAAAATCTAATTAATTATTATCATTGAATGCAGTATTGAAAGGCCTTTCAGATGAGGTATCACAGACATCTATTCCAATTTAAAAAATTTACCGATTACGTCACCATGTCAAAACCAGTGACATAACCTCTTTAGAATATACATAAAAAAATCGGCATTTTAGAATAAAAATCGACCTATTTCAGGATTTTTGTCAAAAGTACATGGCTTGCGAAATATCGAATTTGTTCCATAATTTTGACGCGCACTGTATAGTTGCATCCTTTCATAGAGTGTAATTATTGTGACGGATGCAGGAGGATCTGTCAATGTCAACTACATATGTGTGCCAATGTTCACAAGTGAAAAATCAATCATCCCCTATTTTTCTACCCATAGGGGTGGATTATTCCATTCAAAATTGAAATATGATCAATTATGAGGTATGCCCTATCTAATAAAAAAAGAATCATCCGAATCGGAAAACTCACTACAAAGTTATGCCTGATAGATTCGGTTGACGGACCAAAATTCAGAGGGTGAACGATCAATATCCCCCATTTTGTTTTTGCTCAAATTCAAATGGGGCCAATTCCGAAGTACGCCCTATCCGATGAAAAAAGAATCATCGGAATCGAACTGCTCTGTGAAAAGTTATGCGTGATCAACATAAAAAAAAACGCGTCGACTAGAGAACTTCCTTCTTTTTGATTTCGTCGGTTAAGACAGTCTCAACTGATATGTCGAGAAGCATTGTTTTTCGTATATGCTCCACAAAACACCTGTTAAAAATGTTAAAGTCAAGTGACATCTCATTTTGAAGGTCTTTCCCACCTCTTTCCAATCCTGTTTTTTTTCCAATGACTAGGGTTAAATGGGAGTATGTTACATAAATAACTTTATTACAATGAATGTTAAAATTAGTACCTAGAGAATCTCGACACTTCGACAGCCGATTATAAAATCCATTTTCACCTCGATGCTGTCTTGTGAACGACATTCAGAAATCCCTACAGGAAAAAATCTAGTAGCGTCAAATCGGTTGAACGTGCTAGCCACTCAATAAATATATTCTGAAATCTACTTTTCCGACTTGCCGCGCCATCGGCTTTTACATTTGATATCGATACATTTCAATAGAGATAAATCCTATTGTTCAACCTCAATCCTACAGAATAGCCTTCCACTGCAACCTATATAACAATCAGGTTAAGACGTCTATTTTCTGACCCATTACCAAATCTAATAGTTATATTTCAGTGTCATAAAACCTCGTGCAGCAATCACGTTCATTGGCATTGCAACATCCCGTGTATGAAAGAGCCTGGAAAAGTAATTTAGCCATTCCGTCTGGGCGCGTTTGATTGATCAACTCCTCAGTTTAGACTGGTTCACAAGTGCCATTTTGTTCTAAACATGGGGGGTCACTAGAAATTATGAAAAATTTTTGGAAAGTGGGGCCGGCAAAAATTGCAAAAGTTATAAACACATAAGTAAAAAAAAATATATGGTTCGGTTTTTGGAAATTATCCAAAAAACGATTTGAGGTATCCAAAATTTGAAAAAGATCCTAAAGGCAGGAAATTTCCTAAAGACTGTGCCAGCAATTTTATAATTTTAATTTAGCGGCGAAAAAAAAATCGAAACGCCGACATATCAATAATCCGTCGGCAAAAAACTTTTTTACCTCTATTTTCAATTAATTATGCCTTTAAATAATTTCTTTGTTGAAAGTTATCAAAAACCCGATAAGGAACTAAAACCCTAGAATTTTGCTTTACCTCTTGGAGCTGTTCCTCAAAGGCTTTAAAAAGATCCCCGTTGGAAAAATCGAAAAATTTTGATTTTACTTTTTTGTTAACAATCAAAGATATAAAAATTAAACGTTATATAAAACAATTTGGAAAGTTTTTTCTATTATCCTCAAAATGTTTTTTTATTGCTAAAAGCAATATAAAAGTAATTTTTTGAAATTTTTAATTCCTATTATTAAAAAAAAAAAACAAATGCATTGGGATTATTAGATTGAACAATTTTTTTTTGGGAATCTTAGTCATTGATAAAATAATGATTTTTAAGAAAAACCATTCTTTAAATGAACATGTTTAATGCTAAAACGCATTTGCTAATTAACATTTTTTATGTTGTTAAATATGAATATTAAGAAACAAGTTTTTTAATCATTATTTATTACGTTCTTTTCATTATGGAAAGAAATAATGTTTATTCACTTTTCATTTGCTTATTAAAACAAATGATTTTTATTGAATTAATGTGATTTTTGTGGAGGAACAACGTTTCTTATATGGAAAAAAACAATCACTGACATTAAACGAAAATCCATCAAACAACCAAACACAACCAACAGGAGCTCCTACCTACACATTTCACAACAAATAATACCTTTATGTCCCTGATTATCTGGAAATTGGATTGGACAAGGTATGATCTGAGAACATCATTTAGAACAACAAACACACTGAGATCTTATACTAAAAACAGAACCAAAAATCAGAAGTGACAACAAAACTGTGTTTACACTACCCTTTCGTGTGGTGATAGTTATATAGGTGAAACGTCCAGACCATTAGAAGTGCGCCAAATGAACTCAGTTACATCAGAAATCGACAAATAACCGATCAAAAATTATCCCACATCCAATGGCGATCATACGATTAATGAATAGGACGAAAATCTTGATGAAAGAACCAAATCAAGAGAGGAAAATTGAGAGAAACGGCTGTATTCTTCTTTCAATAACAACTGCTTTCAACAAATTTGTTGAAATGGACATACACGTTACCTCTACTGAGAGGAAGGAGATATGGTAGAATGCTAATAAACTGATCGAACAACACACATATATCAAATGAAATACATCACTCTAAATTTTTTGGCAGATCTCAATTGACATCCGTCATTTGAAAATGCGAAAGACTCTGCAAGAAAATCCAAATTATTCAAACAATTGGAGATTTATAAGATTTTGGGAACGGGCAAATTGTCCCCGACGTAAAAAAATAAATAGAGAAGTATCTTTTCGAATTTTTACCATTTTTTTATAGGCCATTCAGGGACAAGTTACTGACAAATCGAATCATTTATCATAGGAAATATAATTTGGTGAACGCAGGAACTTATCGGGGTGAACAATTAGTTTGCCTTTCTACACTGTATAGATTTTCTGATTATATTTCCATTTTCAGACTGTAGAAGGTTACCCAAAAAAACATGTCAAGAAATAATTTTTATAAACAAATGAATTTGTGCACTATATTTTTCAAATAATAAAAAACCTGAAAACAACCATGTCGTTTTTATGGAGCATTTTTTATTTTTTATATAATTTTGAATAAAATTGTGCACTTTGACTTGTCGCTTCCTTTGTTTTCCTTCATTGCTAAAAAATAACTATT
>JAFIRS010009108.1:0-12033 GCA_018342105.1 Gonioctena quinquepunctata | reverse complement strand
GTTTGATTGTCGTAAGTTTTTAATTCTCTTACATTTCATTAGAACTGTTTCCTTCCTTGATCTCCGATAAACCAATTGTTCTACGTCATAGTGCATGTGTTCGTTTGGACAGGGCCATTCCTGTTTGCTCTGTGGTGTTTTCCTTTTTCAGTACAAGTTGCACTTCGGGTTGTTTTGTTGTAATAACTAGTCTGTCATATACATACTGTTCTTTATTTTGATACATAATTGTTTTACTCTTATGGATATATATATAAATTTGTAAATATGGATAGGTGACATCTGAGCTCTACGCATGGTATAGTTACCACTTTGGTTTTGATTTACATCTAGTTCAATTTTGTTCCGTGCATGGAGTTCTCTTGTCGTCGTTCCATGGCTAGGTTCGACAATTCAGTCTGACAGATGGTTGGCTCTTTATGTGCTGTCAATCACCGCCATTGCATTTGTTGTTTTCCTCATGGCTTCGAATTATTTTGTATCGGCGGAAGTTTTCGGCCCTCCCAAGTTTAAGTATGGGACGCACCCCTGGAAAGGGGTATTCCCATTTTCCCAATTGGTCTACGTTATAAACATGGGAATTATATAAAAATTTTTAGTAACATTAACCTACAAAACAAATTTTTTGAATTTTTTCATCTCCATGTAAGTAGCACTTATCGTATTATATTACCCATGTAACTAAGTCTTTGTTCTTCTTTCATTGTAGAATACTTTTATATATGCTGAAGATGAACCTATAGAGGTTCGAAACATGTTCAATAATCGATGGTATTGACCTAATCGATTTTAATATTATATTGTGGAGACGACTTCGTGTTTTTCTTCTTCATAAAAAAAAAAAGAGATATACTTGTTTCAGCGCTGCTAATTATGTTGTGAATAGGGATGTTATTTGGTGTGGGTTCAATTGGGAAATTCCTTCCGAGAGCTTAGATTTCCCTCCCATCGTTTGGGATATTTATATTTATTCCAAGAAAACTCTCAATCATACCCCACAATGTTTATTACCCTCTTAAATAGGGATGGTACATGTTTCGGACCTATAAAGGTCCATCATCAGCCAAAAACAAAGACAAAATTCTGAAAAAACGGGTAACATCAATGTATGGATTCAATATAAAAAAAAAATATGATTTACTCACATGAGATTTGAACATGGAAATTTTTTCAACACATTAAAACATTTTCAAAAACGTTGAAGGACAATCATGTTTGGTGTGAGGGGTCACAATGGAAATAAAAACAAGTATCAGAATAAAAACCAAACACAAAGACATCGTGACGTTCACTAAATAGATGATCCGATCCATCAGCAAGGAACTGTATAATGACAAAAGGAATATTGATAACAAGGTGATTTGTTGTGGATGAATATACATAACCTGACATCTAAACGTGAAATTTAAAAGAGAGGATACAAAACAAAGTGGATAATTTTAAAACATTTTTGAAAATTGAACGTGACATCTAGCTGACAGGGATAAAACTATTGGGAAGGAACCAAACGTGATATTAGAATTCAACAGGTGGAAATTGCGGAGTAGATGGAACACGTTTGGCAATAAGGAAATACAGCATTTGTTTATTCATTGAAAAACCAGGAAGTTGAAGAAACTAATACAATCGAAGTTGATCTGTTCGTTCAACGAAGTGACAGTACTATTATTCATGGAGGAGTTGATTTCAAAAATTTCTAATAGATTGAGTTTATTGCCTTTTTCGCAAGCGTGCAATATTTTCATATCCTCGTCGATTTGGAAATTGCGCTCCGAATTGATTACATGATTAGCAAATGAGCTTTTAGTGTTGGCTTCGAGAATGTTGGATCCAGGATGTTTTTCGATAATTTTGATATGTTCCATGACTCTGGTCATCTTTCTTCCACTTTGTCAATGTATTGAGCATTGCAAGAAGGGGAAGAACAGGAAATAGAGTGAACTCCTGGCTTGTTGTGTGAAGGAATGCGATCTTTGGTGTTACAAAAGGTTGGTGATAGGGTATGGCAAGTGTGAAATGGGATGATTTTGTTTTCAGTGTATCTGTTAAGAACGTTCTTAACATCATAGGAGACTTTGCCTAGGTAAGGGAGTGAGGTATATGAAGGATTTTTAAATATATCAGCAAGTGAGGAAATGAGAGGACGGCTTAGGAATTTGGTGAGGTGTCGGTGATAAAGTCTATTTAGGAGGTGTGGAGAATAGCCGTTGTTGAAAGCTATTTGTTTGATGATATTAAACTCCTTACTGAAATTTTCATCTGACATAGGAATGGTGAAGAATCTATTGAGTAGGCAGTTGAAAGCTGCATGTTTATGTGCATTCGAGTGGCAACTAGTGGATGGGATAACAAGGTCTGTATGTGTAGGTTTCCTATGGATAGAAAAGTCAAATAGGTTGTTTGATTTGTTGATAAGCAAATCAAGGAACGCTAGGGAATTGTTGTTCTCTAATTCCAATGTGAATTTGATGGACTGATGTAAAGAATTGAGATAGTTCAACAGTAGACTGACATCACACAGAGGGCCGTCAAATAAAACAAAACAGTTATCTACATACTGATACCAAAAAATTATTTTATCAAAATGTTGAAAATGTACAAGTTGTTTTTCTAGGTTGTTCATGAATATTTCTGCAAGTAAAGGCGATATGTAAGGACCCATTGCAAGACCTGTGTTCTGTTTGAAAAATTCTGAATTGAACTGCAGAAAGTTTTGGCTGAGGACTGAGCAAATATCCAAAACAATTTAGCATTGTATGTTGGACTGGAATTAAAGATTCCGGACCAACATGATACAATCATCGGGAGGGATGCTAGGAACAAGTTAACGACATCAAATGAAACTAATATGGAATTTTGTGGAATAACAATATTCTTAATTTTGCATGTTAGATCCAAAGAATTCTTAATTGAAAAAGGGTTAAAAAGTTGTTAGATTCTATAAGGTGAGTAAGCCACGGAAAATTACCTAATCATATCAAGGACTTTTGTAACCCTTTTTCAATCAAGAATTCTTTGGATTTAACGTGAAAATTAGGAATATTGTTATTCCACAAAATTCCATATTAGTTTCAGTTGATGTCGTTAACTTGTTCCCCGGCATCCCTCCCGATGATTGTATCATGTTGGTCCGGAATTTTTTATTCCTGTCCATCATACAATGCTCAAATGTTTTGGATATTTGCATGTTATTAGACTCAGTCCTCAGCCAAAACTTTTTTCAGTTCAATTCAGAATTTTTCAAACAGAACACAGGTCTTACAATGGGTTCTAACATATCGCCTTTACTTGCAGAAATATTCATGAACAACCTAGAAAACAACTGTACATTTTCAACATTTTGATAAAATAATTTTTACTATCGTATGTAGATAACTGTATTGTATTATTTGACGGCCCTCTGTGTGATGTCAGTCTACTGTTGAACTATCTCAATTATTTACATCAGTCCATCAAATTCACATTGGAATTAGAGAACAACAATTCCCTAGCGTTCCTTGATTTGCTTATCAACAAATCAAACAACCTATTTGAATTTTTTATCCATAGGCAACCTACACATACAGACCTTCCATCCACTAGTTGCCACCCGAATGCACATAAACATGCAGCTTTCAACTGCCTACTCAATAGACTCTTCACCATTCCTATGTCACATGATAATTTCAGAAAGGAGTTCAATATCATCAAACAAATAGCTTTCAACAACGGCTATTCTCCACACCTCCTAAATAGACTTTATCACCGACACCTCACCAAATTCCTAAACCGTCCTCTCATTTCTTCTCTTGCTAATATAGTTGAGAATTCTTCATTTACCCCACTCCCTTTCCTAAGCAAAGTCTCCTATGATGTTGAGAACGTTCTGAACAGATACAATAAAAATATAATCATCTCATTTTACACTTGCCATACCCTATCACAAACCTTTTGTTACATCAAAGATCGCATTCCTTTACATAACAAGCCAGGAGTTTACTCTATTTCCTGTTCTTTCCCTCTTTGCAATGCTCAATACATTGGACAAAGTGGAAGAAAGATGATCACCAGTCATAGAACATGTCAAAATTATCGAGAAACATCCTGGTTCCAACATTCTCGAAGCCAACACTGAAAGCTCATTTGCTAATCATGTAAGCAATTCGGAGCACAATTTTCAAATCGATGAGGATAGGGAAATATTACACGCTTGGGAAAAAGGCAATAAACTCAATCTATTAGACATTTTTGAAATCAACTCCTCCATGAATAATACTAATGTTACTTCGTTGAACGAACAGATCAACTTCGATTGTATTAGTTTCTTCAACTCCCTGGTTTTTCAATAAATAAACAAATGCTGTATTTTGTAAATGCCAAACGTGTTTTATCTACTCCGCAATTTCCACCTGTTGAATTCTAATATCACTTTTGGTTCCTTCCCAATAGTTTTATCCTTGTCAGCTAGATGTCACGTTCTATTTTTAAAAATGTTTTAAAATTATCTACTTCGTTGTGTATCCTCTCTTTTAAATTTCACGTTAAGATGTCAGGTTATGTATATTTATCCACAACAAATCACCTTGTTATCAATATTCCTTTTGTCATTATAGAGTTCCTTGCTGATGGATCGGATCATGTATCTAGTGAACGTCACGATGTCTTTGTGTTTGGTTTTTATTCTGATACTTGTTTTTATTTCTATTGTGACCCCTCACACCAAACATAATTGTCCTTGAACGTTTTTGAAAATGTTTTAATGTGTTGAAATTTTTTCCATGTTCAAATCTCATGTGAGTAAATTATTTTTTTTTTATATTGAATCCATACATTGATGTTACCCCTTTTTCAGAATTTTTTCTTTGTTTTCTTTATAGGTTTGAAACATGTACCATCCCTATTTAAAAGGGTCATAAACATTGTGGGGTATGATTAAAAGTTTTCTTGGAATACTCCATTCCACTCCACTTTGAGATATGATGGACTTTTTTCACAAATTATATTTATATTTGTTGAATTTTTGATCCATTGTTCCGGATGTTTCGAACAGAAAAAATCATTGGATTCGGATATAAGTTTTTCAAATTTTTTTTATGTTTTTTGTTTTGATTTTTTGGAAGATAATTTCATTTTTAGCGTATTTGTTGTTGAAGAATGTTCCGGCGATATCTCTTGGGAGTACATTCGATACGTATTGTTTGCACACGTGTAGGTCTGTTCCAGTTTGTTTTATGGTTTTTATATTGTCGCTGATAAGAATTTCTATTGTGCTGTTGGGGAATTTTGTTTCGAGTTTTCATTTACGTAGTAAAACAACATTGTTGAATATCAACACGAAAAGTGGTGTGTTTATCAAATTCTTTTCACAAAGAACTATTTATTGTTTGTGCTCACCATGAAGAAGAGGGAGAAATGTCAAAATGATGGCTCAGCTAATTCCTCCATGTATTTCTAAACTTGTTTAGGTAAGTCCGTATTCTGAGGAAGACTGCGGTCGCAATCGAAACGACAGCAGAGGAAAATGTAATAATTTCAATGAATCCCATCAATGAATTAACCTAACTCCCAAGAATCAACAATCCTCATATGAATATATATATATATATATATATATATATATATATATATATATATATTCGAATCGTAAAAGGACTCTACAGTGTTTTTACGTTTTATGGATGTATGAACCAATGAAATACCATATACAGTGCGGCTTTCAATAGTCCCCCCCCTGTTAACTTTTGAGCGGTTCGACGTAGAACAATGAAAAACGAAACGTATTGAATGATATCACCGATACTACTTTATGAAATGAAAGACATTGTGATTGCTCGATAGATGGCGCGGGGAAGCACATTAACTTGGAAATTTCAAATAGCAACCATTCTATTTTTGTTAAATTTCGTTTGAAAATTTGTTCACAATAATAATTGGAAATGGCAAATATAAGTGCGGATCTGAATGGTACCGTTACCACAATAACTCCTGAACGGTTTGATGTGAAATAATAATCAAGATTTATTGAATGGTATCGCCGTTCCTAGTTTTTGAGAGAAGATACATCACAATTACTCGACAGAGGGCACTGAGGGCACATCAACATGTAAATTTCGGTAGGCATAGAGGTCGATTTGAACATCGTTGAAAAGGTAATTCAATTTTTCTTTCAACTATGGTTGTTCTACGGAATCACAATTGCGAGTACGGCTTTTTAAAGCCTCCCCCTCCCCCCCTTCACCCCTCACTGTTAACTTTTGAACGCCTCGACATAGAACCTAACCTACTTTGAATGATATCACCGATACTACTTTCTGAAATAGAAGTGATTCCTCGATAGGTGGCGCGGGGGGCACATCAACTTGAAAATTTCAAATGACATGGAAGGTCAAGTGGCACATCGTTGAGAAGATAATTCAATTTTTTCTTCAACCATCTTATTTTTTTAAATTTAGTTTGAATTGCTTTTCATAATATGCATTTGAAATTCTGTTATACTTGACATTTCAAATGCATATTGAAAAAAATTTAATTGACGAAATTTGAAAATATATTAGATTGTTGGAAAGAGAATTCAGTTATCTTTTCAACCACTTGACCTCCCATGCTATTTGGAATTTCCAAGTTGATGTGCCCCCTGCACCATCTATTGGGCAATCATAATGTATTTCAAAAATTAGTACTGGTGATATCAATCAATACGTTTTTTTTCTCATTGTTCTACCTCTAACCGTTCGAAAGTTAACAGGGGGGATAATTACTTAAAGCCGCACTGTATATTACGTCCACTTGCAATTCTCATTATCGTTCACTGTTTTGTCATTTATGAAGAGTTTCAATAATTATTGTTTTTTTTTGTCTCATATGGATTGGATAGATCGAATATGTATGAAACACCTTTTGAATTTTCTTGCAAAAATAATATCTACTCCATTGGAATCCATTTGATGAAACCATAGTTCATTCAGTTTCTAAATTCAATTCTCCTACCTTGTAATGAAATACAAGTTGATTGTTGTAATAGAATGCCCAGACTATTCAGTGAAGAGCGGTGTTGAGTTCTTTGAACTGCCTTGCTAGTTTCTAAATTTGAATGTTTCAAGCAAAGTTTTAGAAATTGTGAATTTGAATGGGCGCCAGAATTTTTTGTTAAATTGGGACAAAAACTCTAATTCCCTATTCAATAATGATTGCAAATCAAATAACTTTCCCTCTGTAAATAACTTCAACAATAAAACGAATACCAACTTATATCAATCAATTTACAAATATATTTACAGTTGAAGAACAAATATGTATCAAATATACATCGTTTTTCAGTTGTTGTATTAAATATATACATATATATCATATATTCGTTGAATGAAAAAGTTATTTAGTTTCCAATGTAAGAGAAGTATTGTTTTTGATTGCTGAACCTGTCGATTTATCGATGACGATGTACCTCTGATTGTAGTTTGTGTAGCACGTAGCTAGACTTCACATAGTTGTTTGGCTCGCAATCAGGGAGTACTTATGTCTGCTGGGCGACCGATCGGGTGTATCGATGGATCAGGATACAAGCGTCAGCTTCCTGTCCATTGAATGTGTTCTCAGAAATATTACATGAAAAACAATATTGTTTGTGTCAGAATTTGCTATACAAAAATTCAACTTCTTGAAACTTGGAATATTTTCAATGCACTCCTCAACGCATAGTTGTTACAAATGAGTGTGAGCTCATCAAGAGATTATTGCTCAAAATTAATTGATCATACAAATCAGCTTGTGCTGAGATTTGTCAGTAGTATTCAATACTGAAATTGAAGAATTATTTTATGATTTCAACAAAATTGATCTTTGCTCTCTATGAAAAAATTATTTATTCTGATTCTGAGCAGCCAATATTATACTTCACCAAGAATAAAAAAAACAGAATTTGGCACAACCAAGTTTGATATACGAAAATGACTTCAATTTCAATGATATTCAAGGGAAGTATATGGGAATTATTGTTTGACCAGTCGTCAAATACTCCTCAGAAAGTTTGTTAAAAAATCGAAAAATATCCCAAATTCCAGGGATTAAATTTATACAGAAAATATATATGTGATCTCTTCACCTACATCAAAATCACAGCTTGGTGATAATCATCATCAAATATGGAACCATACCAAAGATATATAAAAAAGTCATCAAATTTATATATATATTTTCCAACTATATCATACTGAACACATCGTAAGTGATATCATATATTTGTGAAACTATCCTTTGATCCCAATGAAGTCTTGTCAGAGCAAGCACTCTAATCAGATAAGATTTAACACTGATATAATAATTCAATCTGATACATCACATGTAGCATCCATGATTCTAACAGAACTCCTTAAAAAATATAAAGTGAACGACACTGTTATCGTTTATCAGATTGACCTGGAGAATCTGATCGCTGTTTACTGAACAAAATGCGTAGATGAATTCAGATATTTTCTTTGTGAAGAACTCCTGACGTTTTCGTTAAAAATTATCTGAACGTGACAAATTTAAGAAATCTTTGGTCCAAACATAATTCCCAATACATACCTTGATATCACTCGGACTTCACTGATTCGAAATCACTTTCGCGGAGAAAGGAAAATGCTCTTATTAATCAGTTATTCCAACATGAACATAATCTTCTCTGTCAATCAATAGCTGATGAGCTTCAGAATACAAGATATCCCAATTACAGCAGGATCGGAAAAGGGCGAGAATGGCATCACGCCTCCTTTTAATATCTCCGTTCTGTCAGATCCCTCGTGACTGTTCTTATTCTTCTCAGCCGTAATGACTGTTCCATTAACCACGGTTAGATGTCGCTAAGATTTTCAATAGGGATTGATAAATGAATCTCTGATCATCTAGTACATGTAAAAATGGTGATGTTTTTCTTTGTAACAAGTGAGATCATTTTCAGAATAATACTTATATAATTTCCATTATGATCAATGAATTTCGACCCTCGTCCTCACAACCCCATCACACGAAGATAGCACTTATATTTAGAGTGCGTTTGCCAAAGTGTATTCAACCAAAAAAATGGATGAAACATATGGGCCCTGACTACACAAAAGATTCACCTGGGATTACGATACCACTTTTACTTACCACTAATAAATGAACTTTGAAGATCTCGGGAAATTCTGAAAAATTCCAAACTGTTAGGGGTCGAATACCTCAGGAACTTTCAAGCACCACCAGATATTCCTGGTTTTTCTTATAGATTAGATGACTCTCATGCAAACAAAAATAAAACAAGTGATCGAGGTTACTGAAGAAAATTAATTCATTTCAAAGCTCTGATTTGTTATGTTCAATGTGGAAACTCTTATATATTTCGTGCCTGATTTGATAATAGGATACAACAACAAGATTTCGGGAAAATCATTTCATTTTTGCATTAAAATCTACAAGAATATCCTACTGAGCGATTATGAATCAACGTTGTGTATTGATAATTGGTACTCCTCATAGTACGTGTAGATTGTATCGTTTTGAAATTTTTGGAGTGATATCGTCCAATATGCCAGTGCTGACGTTGCAGCAATACTATGACATAATTGTCTCATATAGTGCAGTGAATAGGAGTCTTGCAGAGGGTGTCCAAAATCAAAGGCTTCGAGATACGAAAGCTTGTTTTCTAGATCCTGAACCATTAGTGAATTGAATGTCATGGCAGGACATCCATTTCCTTCGTCTATGTGCCGTGTTGTGTTAAGCATTTTTTATTTCGCTATTTTGTTGTGCGACTTGAACAAAAAAATCATATTGATAGAGGTGGTGATAAATTTATTCTGCCACACAGCTGAATTCTTCATGTTATGTCAGATCAGTTGAATGTAGTATTTTTTTTGGAATATTCTCTATCTTTTTCATTCTTTGTTGAAACTTTTATAGAATGCAAGGATAGTGTAAAGGGATTTGCAGACCTGAAACAAATAAATTGTTACTGAGAATTTTTGGGTAAACGTTCTCAAATATTAAGTTGATTTTCGATGTATATAATTTCAAGGGTTTCTTTCGAGGTTATTCTTCCTCATGTTGGGTTACTGGAATGGTTAGATTCAATATTGTGTCCAGCTAAATCAAAAGTTGATTTTTTGGGGATTACAAAATCAGATATGAACAGTTTTCGAAATTCACAATAGATAGCATAACAGAGAAAACTTTCATCCATAGAAAATAGAAGAAGTACAGATCAAGGGACGATTATAAAACCTTTTCAACATAACGAAATATTAATAAGGCTGCTATGAAGAGAGTTTATGCAACGTAAAAAAAATAATACGAAAATGTCTGCTATTTCAAATCCAACAGAAAGAAATAACATATCTATTACATTCAAACGATAGAGTGGCTACTGATTGTATATCCACATTTGACCTTCTTTCTGATTTTATCAGTGAAATCCACGTATTAGACACTACTCCATCACTTCCTTGATCTGAACAATATTTCCACTTTCGATTTCGACATTCGAAATATATCCAAACGATGAATTATAGTTGTGTCAACTAATATTGACGGAAATAAGGCCCTGGTCCAGTCGGCTACCCAGCAATATTTCTAAAAGAATGCAAGAACACTTTAGCTGAACTTCCAGATTTAATTCTCAATAAATCTCTCTCACACGGATTTTTTTCCTCTAGATGGAAAGAAGCACAAGTGATACTGGTATATGAATCGAGAAATGAAAATAAAATTTTATATTACAGGCCTATTTCTCTATTAAATTTTTTTGGAAAAGTATCACTAATAAAATGTTTTTTCGAATAAAAAACTATATTACCCCACACCAGCATGGCACGACCAGTACTCACCAACCTGTTTTCCTACATTCGAAACAAATTATCGAATATCGAGAAAGGAGCTTCGACTTGTTCCGTTTATACGAACTTTTCGGAAGCCTTCGACAAAGTACACAACAAGTTTATTGTTAGGTTGAGAAATTTTGAGGTGGATCGAAGATTGCTGATGCTTCTTTCGTCAAACATTCAGGAAAGAACACAGTTTTCAGCCCCAAATAATTGTCAATCGCGTACACGTGGAATAACAATGGGTGTGCCACAAGGATATCACCCTGGTCCACTGATTTTTTTAGTATATTTTCGACCTTGGGAATTGCTTCAAATTTTCCAAATCCCTACATTATGCTAAAGATATGAAAATTCACAAAGTAGTAAGGAATATCCTGGATTTTGATAATATGCAGGAGGATCTAGATGATTTCTCAAATTTTTGTGTTACTAACAGGCTCTCAGGTTAACAAAAATAAATGTCATCAAGTAAGTTCCACATGTTGTAGAGATAATTCAATTTCTTTATCGGCATAAATAATCAATAACTGAATACATGTGATGAAGTAACAGACTCATAATCGGAAGCCATATCGCACAAACAATCAGAAAGTCGTTACGGGTTTGCGATTTCTCCCCAAGAAATGATGGAGACTCCAAAAATTACTGCACTATTTCAACACATAAGTCAAACAAATTCTGGACAATTGATCTACCATTTCGAACCCCTTTTATCACGAGCATATCAATCGGTTGGAATCCTTGAAAATAACATCAATTGAAAATTTCATAGTTATAGACATTAGATTTCATATGAGAGTAACCTCAAATTTTGAAAATGTAATTGAACTTGGCTCAGAAGGGATTCCATTGATTTGTTATTCATCTATAGCACCTATAATAACTTTATTGATTTTGAAAGATTACCAGCTCAACGTTCACTGAACTATATTCCTCATATGTTGAGGCGCAGAAAAATTCTTCACGTACCCATTTTCATCTGGAATTATTTCTGTTACTCTCTTTTGATCAGATGCAGTATCACTTTGAATTATATGTTTAGTGACAGATATATTTATATTTTCTAAATGAACTCCAATTGAAGCAGCTTTCAAACTCTTCATCAGTCATGAATGAATGGAATCCGCATTATAATCACTAATATCTTGAACTCGCAACTGTTCATTATAGTAGATAGACTACAAGGGTTCTGGCGCAACCCCTATTTTGGGGTGGGTTT
>JAFIRS010009107.1:0-12043 GCA_018342105.1 Gonioctena quinquepunctata | reverse complement strand
TTTTAAATTCAGAATTAATTCATCAGACCTGAAGATAAAACTTTAAACATAATTAAGCCCAGAGTTGAAAACTCCATAGTTCATTTATTTATTAGTAATTCATCATTCAGTATCACATTTATTGAAATACAGTATTTCCTGCATATTCAAAGTTCATCACCGATCATTAACCAGGTGTCGGATTCCAATTCAATTCCTGAGTACTGAATGGCAAGAACACTGATTCTGCAGTAGGCAGCGCAATAAATCATGACTCAACGATATTTTTAAAATAAATTGAAATTATTGTTTTTGCTCAGGTCTCTTTTCATTGTGCCTGTTAATGCTGCCAGTCCATGATGACACATCTCCTTCCCTGGGTTTTTATTATAATGTAAGTGTTACTTTTATTTACTTCTTTTGGTCATTGTTCACTTCACTATTTTTGTATTCACCATTGTGTTATTTTTTGCCCTTTTATAATTTTCAATAAACCATAATAGTTTTCACTTCACTTTTTTATTTCACTATACCAGGGTGGTCACAATCACAGAATTAAAATGTTTTAACCTCTCGCAACCAAGTTAGATAATTAGTGGGCACCCTAAACAGTTAGGGGGCCAGAGTTTCACAGGGTCTCCCAAAGCAGGGCGTGACATTATGGTGGAGGCGCGGTCTTCGTTCTAGGAGGTTTCATTCTTCACGATGAGCCTGCAACAAAAAAAAATCCAGTGTTAACAGTAAATTTTTTCTCCTATAATATTTCAATTGTGAGCTAAATGACTATACCTGGTGTAGGTGATTGTTTTTGTTTTCTATATATTTTTTTAAATTAAAGTGAACAAGGTGAACCTATGGTGTATTTATTTTAAGATGTATTGGTGGTTTCCAATGGTTTTTATTTCCTTAATTTGATTCAAGAAGTTTTAGAATTAACGAAAATATTAGTTTGGGTATTTGATTTTTAACTAGAAATTCATTTTTATTCTGGGAAACAATTTACAACTCGCCTCTTATTATCTTGTCGTATTTTTTATTCTAAAGCAAAAACAAACCCAAGTTTTCAATATTCTCAAATATAGTTTTTATGCAGTTTTTTTATTACTAGGTGTCTTTTATCTTCCAATGAAAATCTGAACAGTTCATTTTTTTTATCTTCCCAAGTTAGAGAACAATACATATTTTTTTTTTTTTTTAAATTTTGTTTTTTACTAGGTGCTTTTATTTTTCAATAATATTTCTACTTTTTCACATTTTTGTTTTCTCATTTATATTTATTTGAGGTATTGCTCACATATTTATGAACCCCTGTTTTTGGACATTCCGAGAATAAGAAGGAAATAAAATATATTAAAGTTAGCAATATTCATTTGGTCAGTGTACACCCCCGAGATTTCAATATCATGGAATTATTTTATCACAGCTCGATTCTACGAGTGATAAGGAATAGTTCTGACTAGATTTCATTCTGGCAGTCGTTTCTTATGATATCGAAAATAATTTTTTTCTGAAAATTCATTTTTCTCAGTTTCGTCGGGGGTCATTTCAATAGCAAGGAGTTATTTTATCACAGCTCGATTCTACGATAGCAAATAAATCCTTTTTTCTTACGTGAAAATATTCACATTTGATCACTCTTCCACTTGGGAATAGTATCGAATATAGATATTTCAGGAATATCATTTTAATTCAGTCCACAGTCGCGATTAAGTCATTCGGAATCGGCGAAAAAAGTACGTGCACGGATTTATTTTCATTTCCTTTTGTATCGCAACATTCAAAATAAATAATATTTTGCTGATTTCTCAAATACGATAATCTTCTCCTGATTTAACCAAATTCGTAAGTATTTATCAATTCCTTCCTAATGGCGGAAAAGGGGGGAAACACGGCACTGGTCAATCGGGTATGTTCGGGATTTTGGCAGCCAGCTGCTGGCAGCTAACTTCACGTTGGTGGATTTTTTGAAGATACGTGAAATAAATTCCAAACTATAAAAAAAAAGTTAAAATATCTTTCTACTTTTGTCCTCGCTTGCCACCATTTCTTGAATTATATCGTCGACGACCTCGATATCCAGCAAAAAATTTGTTGGAATTTTGCATTTTTGGCCGACACTTTATTTTCAACAATCTCTAGGTGAATCATCCATCGATCTCATCGAAACTACTTCATGCTCTGTATGTTGAGCATTGTACATTTCGATCATTGGTCCAATGATAAGGGGATGCTTATAATTATACACTCTGAATCTTGAGAATTAGGTAAGAAATTTATGAGGTTTGTTAATTTGCATATGAGAATTAATTATTAACCACCAGCGTGTACATTTTATTGTGGTACTAAGTCGAGTGTCAATTACACCTGGTTCATCGAAAAAGGTCAAGTAATATAGAATGAAGATACTGAAGAGAGTATCTCTTATCTCTAGAGGGGGAATCACATGTTCACTTTAGAAATCTCTAGAAAATTCGAGTCATCCAGAATGAAAAGATCATACTGAACAGTGTTGCCAATGGAAATTGCACAAAATACTCGGAAGCGTGGAACAAAATACTCGAATTTTACTCGCAAAATAATGAAAATCCTTGCATTTTTTATAAGTGGTAGTTTTAACAGAGGTGCGGAAATGGTGATCTTGCAGATGTCGCACCAATCATGGAAACTGTGATGTTAGGTCAAAGAGTAGAGTTCTAACCACCTCTAATCTTTGGTTAGGTGATGGCACTAATTATAATGAATACATGAATCGAATAAAAAAAAATTATACTTTTATCGAATAAAAAAATAATGTGCACGAAATTTCATGCCATTAAAATTCCACGACAACAGGTCTAAGCTTCACCGCACAGATTATAGGTGTCACTATCTATAATTTGATGTTTTTCACATTTTCGTACTTGCCGGTACTATGAGATATTTGATACGAATTTGAAAGATACCACAAGCCGTCCTGATGATTGGGAAACCACGAAACAGCTGTTGGTGGATGGTGGGCACTATTCGATTGGTAACAAATTTCTCTTTCTCTCGTTATCTGTTTTGCCTTACTCTGAACGCACTAGGAGTACGACTATTGGTGTCGTGGATTGGCCTATGCTGACATCTGTTGGTGACCTATTAATGTGCATGAAATTTCGTGCCATTAAAATTCGACAACAACAGGGTCTAAGCTTCACCGCACACATTAGAGGTGTCACTATCTATAATTTTATGCTTTCCATATATATATATATATATGTATATGTATATATATATATATATATATATATATATATATATATATATATATATAGAGCTATATATATATAGCTTCTGCTAAATATCTCCGCATACACTGAATCTTTACGGAATGAATAAGTTTGACGCCATCTGTTATTGGAGTGGGTCGTTGCCATAAGTTAAGAAAATACGTGATTCAAGCCACGACCTACAGTAAGAATAGACGTGCCCTTGGACGGCAACTCCCCACCGCCATCTAGTGGTGCCATCCATCCCTTCAAATAATATCTCCGTAAGGTTGTTCTACTATCCTATACTCTTCATACAATGGTATCACATTCTAGATCCAACCTTTCTTACTGTCCAGGCTACCCTGAACTTTTTTTTGGAAATTCGAATTTTTATATTTTTTTAAATAATTTAAAAAAAAATTCACAAGCCTTTATTCCATTTACTTCATTCTGTTATTCTGTCATTCTGTCTGTAACCGAACCCACCCCGGTCATATATGATTGATACATTTTCTGGTTGACTTTTTTTTTTTCACCTTCCATTTTTTTCTATCTTTTTTTTTGTTGTCATTGCCTAGACAGTCAGTGCTACTTCTCAGGTAGCAGGATCTGCAATCCATCTGCTCTCAGAAGATAGCTTGTTCGTTTTTCGGCACACAGCCTAGTATAGCATTTTTTTTGTAGGCACACAGCCTTATATAGATAGACTCTTGAAAGAATAGACCCTCAATTTTCCCACGATGTGTATATATAATTTTTTTTTGTTCTTTAGGATACAAAGTTCAGCTGAAGAGAAATAAAAGACAAAGGGTAAATAAATACATATATTAAAGCCAAGAGTTACAATCTCAACTTGTTTGAAAACAATTCAATCATTAAAGTATTTACATTTTTCACAAGACAATATTGAAAGTTATAAGAGTTCAGCTTATTAGGAAATCGTCTTTGGTTTCGTTTTGATAAAACAATGTAAAGTGTTTCTTAAGTGATGAAATTTGGACTAGACAAACAAGTGACAGGAATATATCTGTATTTCTGAAATTATTGAATCCCCAAAATACATTGCCGGTATATTTCGCGGGTATATCCATAGATCTGTCATCGCCAATTGAGAGAATGAAGACTATAGGTAGTACATTTCCAGTACCCAACCAAGGAGTTGCTAGACTCAATTGACCTAGTGACCGGTGGAGATTGTTTTGTGTGCACACATACTAGACAACCCGTTACCATCCTCACCATTCTTTACAGTACGATCTATTTATATATATATAAATACATATATATATATATATATATATATATATATATATAGAGTTTTTATATATGCGTAAAGCCGGGATCCATAACTTTGCAGAGAGTAACATTGTAGCACTACGAACCTACTCATTTCAAACATTTCTCAATTTAGCTATGGGATAGCTAAACAGATACGTTCCTCAAGTCTATCGTCCATTTTTTTTATCAAGAGAGGATTTCAATTTTTAATTTCTTTCTAACTCACTTTATTCCTTAAATTTAATAATAAGAGTTTTTTTTTATATTTCTAACATTTAATGAGAGAGACTGTGTAATAATTAATTAGTCGCAGATGATTCCACATCTGATTTAATGAACATCCTGTTTATATTTTCAACAAATCAATCAATTAGTCTTGGACCTTAACCAAATTCCTATAGAATTTTCTCCCGACAACGCGTGAGAATAATCCTCTAGTATGTTTAAATTGCCACAACCATGGGTTTGTCCTGACATAAGCCTAGTGACCAGCTTGGACTCGTTTTGGGTGCACCCATAAAACAAACCGTTACTTTCCCGATCACTTTTCAAGTTTAAGGTTTTTAGCAAGTGTAAAACCGGGATTTATTTATTAATGGCAAGACGTAACATTGGGACCAAATAAACATACTCAGTTCCACTATTTCTCCGTTGTGCATAAAAGGTTTATGAAACCTAGACTTTACTCGAAGTTACTGTTACATCCAGACCAACTCAACTAAAGAAAGCTGACTCCATCAATTCTAATTGCACTGATTTGAGAGTGACCTGAAACGACTATAATGACTTCTTTGTTTTCAGAACTTCCATCTTAACTGATATAAACAACAGAACTTATACTTATACTCAAGGCATATTTGATTTAAACAGTTACGGACCCGGTAAGGGGATTGATGTCGTTGATTCCATCTTGAAAAAGAGGCTCCCTTATTGTGTCGCCAGTACCTAGGAAGAGAGATATATTAGTCTCACGGCAAACTAGATGTTCAGGATTTATATCTGATTAAAACATCAAATAGCTGAAAGACATAGTCTTCAGTAGATTATCCAGGTAAATATTGATTTCATCCCTAATTTCTTTCAAAATCACACTCAACTTCTACTTAGGTACCCTTTTCTTCCGGTTCTCGCCTTTCAGTTGAGATATAACCTTTATTGTAAATCGGTCTACACTGGATTTATTTCGTAACAGACGTGTGAAGTGTAGAATGAGGTCTGGCTCAACGGGGTTTATTCCGGAGCAGACAAGTGAAGTATATAATGAGGTCTGGCTCAACGGGGTTTATTCCGGAGCAGACGAGTGAAGTGTATAATGAGGTCTGGCTCAACGGGGTTCATTCCGAAGCAGACGAGTGAAGTGTATAAGTATGGCTCAACGGGATTTATTCCGGAGCAGAGGAGTGAAGTGTATAATGAGGTCTGGCTCAACGGGGTTTATTCCTGAGCAGACGAGTGAAGTGTACCCCAAGTAGCACAGAGTTATAAAATTAACATAATGACTTTTTATACCGTCTTAAAGACCACGTATTTGTATGTTTTAAAACCAAAAAGTTAATGTGCGTTTTATAACCTTCGGGCGTTGCTATGACGTCGTGTAGTAGATATAACGAGAGTACAATAAAGAATTCTCGAGATGAAGTTGTACTGTGGTTTGTATGTAAATAAACTGTATGTGTCGTTGAGTAGAACTTAAGAGCAGTTGCTGTGAGGTTATTATGACAATGAACATATGTGGTTCTAATGAATAGATTTTTGAAACGTTTCTACGACTACATATTGCACTCATGTAATGTAGTTTTATCAACTGATGAACTTTGGTCGTAATGATTACATTATGTATCTATGGTTAGATTATTTTTGTTGGTTATGTTATTTTTGTTGGATAGGTATATTGTGTTATGTATGTAGAATATTCAGTTCCGTATGAATGATTAAAATGCCAAAACAAAAATCCAATCTGCCTTACAAGAGAACTGGAGCGTATAGAAAAATATAAAGAGGAAGGATGAGTGCCTTCCCCAAAATTAACATCTTAAATAATTAATAAGTCTATCGGGACACTGCAAAAAAAATAAGTTCATCCAGTTCCTTCAATTGTTTTCACAACAAGGAATGTTGGGTGAAACGCTGGTTACGAGTAAACTTTGTAATTTAATAAACTAAGGAATATTTGCGACAGTTGAGAGAAACACTTACCAGATGAATTTTCTTCCTTTTATCTTCTCCAGTTCGTTCAAGTTGATTTCAGTTGGAAACGTGGAAATACACACACTTTTGCGATTAGGAATTTGCTATCATCTTCATTTGAAAAATACCGATTCGCTCTATCTCGCCGTTCGAGCTGTTCTGTCCTCTCGAGGCATGTAGGTGTCACCTCAACTGTTGATTTTCGCGGGGAATTTTGAAACGAGGCTAGAAGCCTTTGATTGCTCCCCGTCAGTATTTATTAAATCAACTAAGTTGAAGATAAATGAAATTTATGTAAAATAAACGTTGGAAATATTTGGTAATATGAATTATGAACTAACTTATACTAACTAATACTAAAGAGTGAACATTGACTGCCCACCAAAATATACGTTGGTATATTTTCTTTATTCGATTGGCGGAGACGGTAAGGGGCATAGCTTCACCAAAGGTCTCTTTATCTCACCGCCTCTCGTTAGAATTGTGGCAACTCTGGAAACTCCGTCAGAACCAGGGTGGAGCTCCACAATTCTACCCAAACTCCATTTGAGTGGAGGAGTAAGTTCATTTTTAATAAGCACCATAGTGCCAATGCGAATCGGGAAAGTGGGTTCCAACCACTTTCCTCTTTGTTGCAGCGTATGCAGGTATTCAGAGCGATACCGTGACCACAAATGGTCTCTCATGCGAATCAGATGCTGCCAGCGGTTCAGGTGATTCAATTTCAGGTGTGAAAAATCTGGATCTGGTAAAGCTGACAAAGATTCCAGAGTCAAGAAATGACCAGGAGTTAATACGGATAAGTCGTTCGGATCTGAACTTAAAGGACATAAGGGACGAGAATTGAGCAGGGACTCCACTTGAACCAGTACTGTATACAATTCCTCGAAAGTGAGAATTTGATCGCCTATGACGATGTGTTTTAACTGCCTTCACTCCCGCTTCCGCTATACCAGTGAGCTGAAGGAGGATTGAAACACCATTCTATTGCCTCAGTTTCCGCGGCATTTTTGAATAAATTAATTATTTCCTTATTAGCTCCTACGAAGTTCGATCCGCAATCTGAAAAAAGCTTTGTACAACGTCCCCTACGTGCTATAAAACGCCTGAAGGCTGCTAAAAAGGAGTCCGTTGATAGATCCGAGGCCAACTCTAGATGAATAGCTTTAGTAGTGAAACAAACAAAAATAGAGATATAGGATTTGGTACTTTTTACGCCGCGAATTCTCCCTAAGGTCGTTGAAAATGGTCCAGCATAATCAACTGCGACACATGAAAAGGGTTTTATTTGCGAAATACGTAATTTAGGAAGGTCTCCCATAGGCGGTTGATAAGGCTTTGGTGAGAGACATTTATGACAAGAAGAAAGTACGCGTCTTATTGCCCTTTTTGGAGAAAGAATCCAGAACTGCTGCATGATTAAATATTGTAGGGTTTGATTACCTGGGTGTAAATATATTTTACGAAAATATTCGATGAGAAGATTAGTGATACGATGGTTGCAGGGTAAAATAGCGGGATATTTTTGTTCAAAAGATAAATGCGTAGCCTTTGAAAGTCGACCTCCGACTCTTAAAATATTATCAGTATCTAAGAAACAGTTTAGTTTTCTGAAAGATTTTGGAATCGATTTTTTATTTTGTAGAGAATCTATGATGTCGGAGAAACATTCATTTTGTATGAATTTAACACAACAACTTAGAGCATAATTAATCTCGAATATTGTTAAAACATTCTTCTTGGGCGACTCTCTCTTCTTTAAATTAGCAATGAAGCGGTTAACGAAGGCGATAATTTTTAATATCTTGGAAAGAGAGGAAAATTTGTTAATCAGAATATGTATAAAGTTATCATCGACAATTGACGTGAAAGAATTGGTTTTTTCTTCAAAGGAAATAGCTTCTCGTGGCTGAACTAGCTTTGATTTATCTGCTGGCCAATTTGAATCTGATTGACATAACCAATGAAGGCCTGTTCACCATTGGCTATTAGGTACTTGAAAGTTGTGAGGGCATAACACCTCGAAACGCACAATCCGCAGGATTGTCTTGATAATCTATATGTCTCCAATATTGAGGAGCAATTTTGTCTTGAATTCGGGCCACACGATTACTAACGAATGTTTTCCATCTATGAGGTGGAGAACGAATCCATGTTAACGCAATGGTAGAATCTGACCAACAGAAAACTTGTGAAAAAGTGAATCTTTTTTCATAAACCTTTATTATGTAGGACATTGAGTCAGCGAGAAGAGTCGCAGCGGTGAGTTCCAAGCGAGGAATTGAAATTTGTTTGAGAAGAGCAACTTCGGATTTTGCTATAACGAAGAATGTATTGGAATTGAATTCATTTATTTCTAAAATATATATAACTGCGGCATAGGCTTTTTCTGAGGCATCGCAAAACCCATGAAGTTGATATGAGCAAGCGTCTCCATTATTTGAGATAAGTCGTGGAATTTTGATTTCAGAAAAAAGTGAGAGTTCGGATTTGAATTTTGACCAAAATTCAATTATTTCAATGGGAGGGGACTCGTCCCAATCTAGACCTGAAGTCCATAACGTTTGCATGAGAATTTTGCACCTCACTGTGATTGCGCTCAGAAAACCAAGGGGGTCAAATATCCTAGCGATATCAGATATAATGTTACGTTTAGTGCAACTTCTTTCTTGTAAATCTACCTGATACGAGAAGATATCTAGGGATGGTTTCCATTGTAATCCCAAAATTTTGAGACTGTCATCATTTGAATCGAAAGACAAGGGATCTAGTAAAATATGCGATTTGGGTGAGTCGGATAATAAATACTGTGAGTTACTTGCCCATTTCCGCAATTCGAAACCCCCACATTTAAGTAGATCTACGAGTTTACGTAAATTGATTGTGCTCTCTATATCCGAATACCCTGCGAGGATGTCGTCGACATAAATGTCATTTTCAAGAATGTGATACGCGAGAGGATATTTTTCTTTTTCTGTAATAGCTAACTGTCTAATTGTTCTATTTGCCAAATATGGAGAACATACAAGTCCGAAAAGCACTCGTTTGAATTTATATTGTTTAACAAGTTCGTTTGACGAAAATCTCCATAGAATTCGTTGAAAATTTTGATGAGGTTCGGTAACAAATATTTGATTGAACATGCCTTTAATGTCGCATGTGAAAACTATTTTATGCAAGCGGAAATTTAATATTATTGTAACAATTTTGTAATTTTGGACCAGGAGAAGAGTATCGTTCAAAGAAAGTCCTGAAGGAAGTTTCGCAGATGCATCGTAAACTATGCGTATTTTTTGAGACTTGACAACGGCATGATGTGGAATATAGTAGCAACTTTCAGGCTTATTATTTTCGGAAATGACTTCCATATAGCACAATATTGAGAATGAATGGACGATTGTGCGGCCAAACGTCTCTCCAGCGATAGCAGACGGCGATAAGCTAGCGAACGTGAATTGTCAACATCAAAATGAGGACACGAATTTTTAAAAGGCAAATTAACAGTAAATCTTCCGGACGACTCTCGATAATGTGTATCGGTAAAAATTTGTTCACATTTTTTATCTTCTGGAGATAAAAATACAGTTTTGGGTAATTCTTCGATCTCCCAAAAACTTTTGATTGTTTTTCCCAAGGAAATTAGGTCTTCCGATATAGTAAAGAGAAATGCTGTTAGCCTGATTTGAGATTTGATCAGCAAATTTTCCCATGAGAATCCATCCGAAAACCGTGTTGATAGCTATTTTGCACCCACTGGTTCAAGGTGCAAGTTACTCCACCTGAAGAAGTCCGTTCTTGCATGTTACTCAACCCTTGAATAGAAAGTGAAAAATCAAAACGTGATAAACCCAGCCGTTTAAAACATTTTTGAGTAATATAACTAGTTTGCGAGCCACAGTCTAAGAGAACGCGAATTTATGGCACGCCGTTCTACTTTTTATTCAACTTGACCGTGAACTCCCATTTAAATGTCACTTCTTTTTTATACAACTTGCGATAATATAAACGGAATAGATATTATTTTCGTTGAGTGTAATTTCATTGCTAATAACAATTCGATTGTATTTTCTATTGGAAATAGTAATTACTAAGACATCCGGTCTATCAATTTGCCAGGAAATTTATTTGTATCCAATTATCAAAAATTCATTTTTATTATGTTAACCGGTATTTAAATTACAAATAACAATTGGAATTGATTCTGTTTGTTCAACAAAAAAGTTTGATATGTTTTCGATGGCACATGTAGTACTATGAATGTTATGTACAAATTCAAAATAAATGAATAACTGTCATTAGCAGCAATTGGCAGAATACATGAAACATCCTTCAATTCGAAATGGAAATAACGTTTTCATTTGAAATACAAGGAAAACGAGACTCACCGAAATTATCTTAGGAGCCATTATATTGAAAACCAATTGAAATGGCATTTCGATAGCTAGGTCGAATTAATATTCAGGCGCCGGTTTTCCTCTTATTATATATTACATTTTTATGCAATATTCAAACATGGCACTTGAGGGTATGTGACCTCAAATAATGCCATATTACCTTTTCATTTCCATTCTACATGCATTATTACGGTACTTGATTTTCGTTACATACCATCGCCAATAATCCTTAATGTGCAATAAAAATAAAAGTGTCAAGAGAACTCGTCTAAGGGCACATCTCCTCATATGTAATATGAATTCATGTGCCATTTAAATTCCACTTGAATTTGATTGTGACTTTGATGTGCATGACAACAGAGTCCCATAGATATGTAATCGACAAAAGAAAGAAACAACATTTATATTAGACTTCGATACCTGCGTCACCGTGTTAATAAGTCGAACAGAAAAGAAACGGCATTCTATTAATTTTTTGTCAGTTCAACATTCACTGTATATCACAGTCGCAGGCCTCCAAGTGCCATTCAAATGCAACTCGCATTTAATTGTCACATTGATGTCAGCGACATCGAAGTGTAATGGAAACGCAAGTGACAAAAAATAGAGTATCATTTAAATTCGACTTGGATACCTATGACATCAATGTGCACCATATAATAATGTTGAACAAATAAATGTATTCAAATTTCTATTACCAATGGAAAGATACCATATGTTCAAGTCTCATTTAAATTGGTATCCCAAAGGCGTGCGTTACATTCATTTCGGGTTCAAAAGACACAGTCGATGTCGCATAAAAATACATGTCTCATTTAAATTGGTATCCCAAATGGCGTACATTACATTTTATTTCGGCCTCAAAAATAAAATGCTGAGCGAGATGATGGAGTAAATAATTCAATTTGTTTACCTTTTTAGTTTTGAGAAAGGGCCAGGCCTACCATACACTATTTGAAAAGGTATATAAAA
>JAFIRS010009106.1:0-12043 GCA_018342105.1 Gonioctena quinquepunctata | reverse complement strand
CCTATTTTCGAAAAAGTATCACGACGTACCTACTGGCAATTTATTGCTACCTGAGTTTTCGGCTGTAAGAAAAAATGTTCAACCAATACCATTAAAATACTTATATGTTCTATACTAGTTATTAATGTAATAAGGATCATGAAGACGATCATTATGGTACAAGTCGTATGGCATTTATATTAATACATTTTCGAAAAATGTTCAACTGCATTTTTGACACGTCACAATGACAACTATTTTTAAAGGAGTAAGTATATGTGTAGTTTCAAATATTAGTAGGTTAGTGAGCTGTGCTTTGCCATTTCCTTGACAACGTCAGGTTGTAACAGCAATATCTATTTATCTGCTGTCAAACACAATTGTCACGTTGAATTGAATATAATTTAAATAATAATGAGTGATTCTGAAACTAGTAGTTTACCTTCTGATTTGGAAGAAATGACGCGAAATATCGTGGACTCCCTTTTGCCGAAAAAATCACGGAGTGTATATGAAATAGCGTAATTTCATTATGGTATTTAGTACCATAATGAATTCATGATGGGACTGAGTACCATAATGAGCTTCTTTATGTCATCAAAATTGATTGACATAACGTTGTCATTATGACATGCCATCAGATAAAATGTATTTTAGTGTATTCTTACCATGTTGAAGGTTTTTCGACAATCATTCAACAAATTTTCATAAAAATATATTTGATCTTCGACTCACTTCCGTCAATTTATTGTAGTGGCAGTGCTAACTGGATATCAAGTTAGTACAACCACCCCTCAGAACCAAAATACAGGATGTATTTAAAAAAAGATATTTCCAATTAATTCATTGTTCTCAACTTTTTTCTTTGCTTCAGGGAATCCAACAGTAGCACGACAATTATGTTTTGGTCAAACGACACTTGTTGAGTGAGTTTTAGGCTAGAAAAAACAATATGCAACTGAAATACAGGGTGTATTAATTCTATTTCTTTTTTTGCTTCGGAAAATAAAAAAATTGGATGTTTATGATACTCGACAATTTTTGTCTGTGTGAAAACAGTCTGCATCGCTGAAATATCATGAAAATGCTTTTATGTTCTATGAAATATATTTTAGTGTATTTTTATATATTGGATGTTCCATACAAGTTGGTCAATTTATTGTAGTGGCAGTGCTAACTTGATATCAAGTTCGCAAGGCGCAGCGACCCCTTAGAAAAACATGTATGTGCACCGTTCTACTATTTCAGGAAACTCAAAAACTGCACGACGATTATGTTTCCGTAATTCGACAATTGCTAAGTAAATTTTAGGCTGCAAAAAATATTTCACCGAGATATTTCAAAAAAGCGAATTTTCAATCAATTCATCGTTTTCAACCGTTTGTTTTGCTTCGGGATATTCAAAATTGGTTTTGGTCATTCGACAATTGTTGAATAAATTTTAGGTTGTAAGAAAAATTGTTCAAGTGATATACAATGAGCACTGTTGAAAAAAATTGTAAAATTAATCATCATTAAAAAAAAATCTGAAAGTTCGAATTCAAAATCGTAGGACACTCAGATTTCGTCTTTCAATATAAAATGCAAAAATCAGATGTTCTTATGTGAATGCGATGTTGCCAAGTACTCGAAATTTCCACGGACACCAGGAATTATCCATAAAAAGGCGTTTATTTTCTATAAAATATTTTTTAGTGTATTTTTCTTATGATCAATGTATTTCGACAATTATACGACAAATTTTTATAAAAATATTTCTGAAATTCGACTTTTACTTGTGAATTTACTGTAGTGACAGTGCTTATCAAAATTAAAAGCGCGATAAATTTTTTGTATTCACGACAAATTTTTTGTATTCACAACAAATTTACGAACATTATTTGACAAATATTGGGCTAGGTTCTATCGATTTTTGAGCAAGTGGCTTTGCTAACTTTATAGGGGTGAGTGAATTTTTATGTGGGTCTATGTGCAACACTATTTTGACTCATTAATTGACAAGTCATAAACTATTGCAGATAAGTCTAAGAAACCTGGGTGCATTATATCGACAATTCAGTGGCGAATCCAAAAATGTAACAAAAAAAGAGGTTGTTGTTTAAAAAAACAGAACTCAGTTGTGTATCTTATTTTGGGACATCCTGTTTATAAATTGAAATATTTTTGGAATGTAGCTCTTTGCGGGAGCGATCGTTAAAAAAAATCAGGTCGATAGATAACTTGGATAGAAAAAAAAGGTAAATACCGGATGATTATCTAAGGTGACTCACCCCTATAACTTTTTTATTATTGAAGATACGAAAATAATACCAAATCTATTCCAAACAAACAAGGGACAGGACCAGCAAAAACATTTGAATCCACTGAAAAAGCAGTGTGTTCAAAAAAAGAGACTGAACAAAAAACTAAGAATACAACCAAGCCAACAAAAAACAGTGTGAGCAAGCCCTCCCCAAAAAACGAATTCGTCAAACTACCTGCCTTGGAATGTCTAAACAGTCACAATATACAAGGTGGTCCGCTTTTAGACTCAAAACAAATGGCAAGTGAAATTCTGACAGTGCAAACAGTGCAGAAATGTAGCGAAATCATCAATTTAGGAAGTGATTTTCGAAACGGTGCAGGTGCAACTTCCTACCAGCTAGTATCAAGTCTTAATGGAAATGACAATTCAAACTGGCAAACGGTCCAACGGAAAACATCTTTCAAGCGCAAGCTTGGTCAGTCGGAAGATGATGGCAAATTCAAAGGGGCTAAACCCAGAGTTTGGATGTATATTTATAGAGTAGACGAAGAAGTTACCGAAGAAGATATCAAATCATTCCTGAAGGTAAAAACAGATGACAAGAAAGAACCCTTCCTGGTGAAATATCTCAAAAACGAAAATAATCTGAAATCTTTCATGGTAGCTGCCGATTACAAATTCAAAGAAAATTTCTACACCCCGTCTTTCTGGCCAAAAGGGGTTGGATATAGGAGATTCAATTTCAAAAAAGATGACATCATTGGAAACGACAATCAACCAAATTCTTTTAGGCACACAAACTCCAACAAGTTCCTACATAAAAAAATCCAATCTTATTAATGTGCACCCAAGAGACTTGAGAGGTAATGATTCTTTGAGTATATTTCACATAAATACACAATGCCTATCAAATAAATTACTGAAAATTGATTCATTTCTAGTCGATTACGATTTCGATATCCTTTGTGTCTCTGAACACTGGCAATCGGAAAATAATCTGAAAACTATCAATATTCCTGGCTACATATTAGCTAGTCAATTTTGTAGAAAACAACGAGCGCATGGTGGTGTCGCAATTTATCTAAAACAATCAATAAAAGCGAAATCCTTAGATGTTACTGCATATTGCGAAGAGCTACATGCTGAATTTTGTGGTATCGAATTAGTAGATTCAAAATTATTTATCATAACCCTGTATAGACCCAGTGGTTCAATTGTTGATATTTTTATGAAAAATTTAGAGTTGTTGTTAGACAGATTTGTTCATCGTGACAGCAAAATCATATTACTAGGCGATTTTAATATCGATTTCAAAATTAACTCTTTACCTACAAATGAGTTATTATGTCTTGTAAATTCGTATGGATTAGCACTTACAATTGAAGAATATACTAGAATTTCCATAAAAAAATCGAGTTGTTTAGACAATATTCTTACAAATTTGAGCTCAAGCCTTTACAAATCTGGGGTCTTGGAACCCTGCCTCTCAGATCATGCTGGTCAATATATAATAATTGATGTAATACCCAATAATTCAGTCAATCACACTTACAGTAGGAATATTACAAATTCTGGATTCAAATTATTCAATGAGGAATTATCTCAGATAAATTGGAGTGATATGAAATTAAATTCTGATGTTGACTTTGTAGCTTCCTTTATGATCTCATGTTTTCATGGGCTAATAGAGAAAATATTTCCACTAAAAAAGAACAAATTTAATAAAAACAGACAGCTGGTGCCTTGGTTCAACAACGATCTGAGATCACAAAGGAACACACTGATGAGTTTAAAAACTGTATGTGATTCTACCAAAAACCCACGAGACATCAACATATTTAAGTGTTACAAAAAACACTATGAAAACAGTTAATTTTAACTAAAAAAACAGCTTATGATAAGTATGTCTCAGATGCTGACAATAAATCGAAAGCAAGCTGGCGCTTGATAAATTTCGAAAGGAACAATTCTAAGTGTAAATGCGACACTTCAACTGACAAACTATTGTCTGATGATTTCGTTGAATTTTTTTCCAACGTGGCCGAAGATATAATCAAATCTTTACCACATGTACCCACCACAACATTCCTAAATTACAAAATTTTTCCCGCTCCATCTTCCTCATTTTTCATGCAGCCTGTAACAATTTCTGATGTCAGAGAAGTTATCTTATCTCTGAAAACTCAAGATGCCTAGATTTCCATGAACTTAGTAGCAGAATCTTAAAAGAAACTATTGATACAATTGCAGAGCCTCTAACAAACCTAATTAATCAAATTTTCGAAACTGGTAAATTTCCAGATATTTTCAAATACTCCAAAATCATTCCGCTTTTCAAAAAAGGGAATAGGGATGAAACTGATAATTATAGACCCATTTCTATCATCAGTATTTTTTCGAAACTGATTGAAATTATCTTAAAGCAAAGATTATCCAAGTACTTCGAAGACAGCAAGTTTTTAGTAATGAACAATTTGGCTTTCGAAAAATCATTCAACAACAAGTGCAACAATGAGGGTGGTTGAGCAAATAGTTGCGGGTCTTGAACAGGGAAATCATGTGGGTATTACTCTCTGCGATTTATCTAAAGCTTTTGATTGTGTTTCCCATGAAATCCTTCTTGATAAACTCAGCTACTACGGAATCAGAGGTATCACTCTCACACTTATTGAATCGTATTTGACAAATCGTTTCCAAGCTGTATTTTTCAATAACGAATTGTCCAGTTTTAGAGATGTTAAATTTGGTGTCCCACATGGTTCGGTCCTGGGCCCACTGTTGTTTGTAATTTATATTAATGATCTTCCTTCCTTTTGGCCCCAATGAAAGTGTTCTATATGCAGATGACACTACTTTAATTTATTCTCATGAGGAATATAATTCCTAGAAAGCGTATTGGAAGAAATTGAAGAGAAAGCTGAACAGTGGTTCATAGCTAACAAGCTGAAATTAAACAACAATAAATCACAAAACTTGATAATCTCTACCAGGAAACCCATCCCAGAGGATAAAATGTGAAGCTACTAGGATTCATTTTGGACGATAAGCTAATCTGGACCGAGCACGTCAGGCAACTTAATTTGAAACTGTCGCGCTCTTCTTTCTGTATTCGACAACTCAGACATTGCACAAATATAAACACCCTGAGATCAGTTTATTTTTCTTTATTCCATTCTCATCTTAATTATGGCATTGTAGTTTGGGGAAACTCATCTGCAGTTTCTAGCGTTTTCCGACAACAAAAAAAGCTATTAGAATTCTGTGCAATGCAAATTATAGAGAAACCTGCCGACCACTGTTTAAAAATTTAAAATCATGACTCTTCCTTCCATTTACATTTGGAATACTTTGATAGAAATTCACAAAAGAATTCCCACATTAATAACACAATCAGACATTCACCAACACAACACCAGAGGTGCAGATATAATAAGAGGACCTAGACATAGGCTCAGTAAATCCCAAAATAATTCACTGAATTTGAACGTCTACAACATTCTTCCAGGAGAAGTTAGAAAATTAGGAACGTTTGCTTTCAATAAAACAATAAAATTATTTTTGCTCGAAAACCCCTTCTACTCTCTTGAGGAATATGTTAAATGTGTAAGGCAAGGTGTAACTATGCTCAGGGAATCATGACTTGTCAATAACTTTTCAATTATTTTAAATGGTTGATGATATGATTGATCGACTTATGCTCAAGTTCTTGTATGTGATGTCTATTATGTCTGGAATAGCATATTGATGCTCTATTGTGTTCATTTTGTTTTATTTATTTATTTACACATATTTTGACACAAACTTTTTTACTACTTGTGAACTACAATTTTACTATTTTTTTAACTGTGACCTGTCATAAATGTATTTTGTGTACATAGCATGATTAATAAAGTATCTATCTATCTATCTATACAAAAGCAAAATTTGGGGGTTGTGTATTACAATTCAATTTAAATTTTTGATATATTTACTTGCTCTGCCATACTTCCGGTTTGACCGGAAATGACCCCAACTTTCGATTTTTAAACGGGACATCCTATATATTTTTACTTATTTCGATCGAGAATGACATTTTAAATCCAACAACACCTCACTTGTCAATTATTGACAAATAAAGTCATTTTTAATCCAATTTTTATTTTTCTATCTAAAATGCCATGGATCGTGTAAATCGCTTCATTCTTGATCAAGTAACATGAGAAGGATACGACTTTGAGGCTTATGACTTCACAGTCATTTTAAGAATTATTTAAAAGTCACAAATTTGAATTTTTCCAGTAAACTTGATTTTTTCAAATGGAAAGGGAGTGGCTCGTCGGCTTTTTGTGAAAGATCATTTTCTTACGAATATTTAGATACCACACACTTTCACTTTATTTTCACTATTTTTCTGAATAATTGCAAGAAGCGATCATACCTGATAACAAATAATACGTATTCGGTATACTTATGCACTAAGTCCTGTTATTCTAGTTATCCGTGACTAACAATTGAAGCTGTAGGACTACCTAAACAAATAGGCTAGTGAATATGCTGTCACTTTCAAAAATTTATTGTTGGGTAGTTTATAATTTAATATGGAAAATTATACTAGAAACGAGAGAATTGACATGTTGCTAATTTACGAAGAAGCAAAAAATTATGCAACTGATGCAGCTCGAATTTATGCTCAGAGATTCCCTAATCGTCGCCATCCCACTGGGCATTATTTTCCAAAACTGGAAAGGAAAATGCGAAATGAACCAGAAGAAAATGCCATTAACTTCAACGTCAGTGAAGAAAAAGAAGTAGACGTGTTGGCCTATGTTGGAGTGCATTGTACGGCGTCAATTCGCCAAATTGTTTCTGAGTGTGATATAAATTATTTGCCGTTTGGAGAATTCTCCACAAATATAATTATCGATCATTCAAGTACCAACTACACCAACATCTCTACGATAACGACCACAACCGAAGATTAACTTATTGCATCTGGTTTTTGACTAAATACAGAGAAGATGCACGTTTTTCATTAAAAATTATTTATTCAGATGAAACTCGATTCACCAACTTGGGTCTGTTCAATAGGACCAATAAAAGGTACTGGTCTCGAACAAATTCACATCTGATGCAAGAAGGAAATTTTCAAGAGCGATTTGGTTTCAATTCCTGGATGGGTATTATCGGAAGAAAACTTTTGGGGCCAATAATAGTCGACGGACAACTTACTGTGGAAAGATATCTACAGTTCCTTAGACACCAAATTGATGATTTCATTGGAGATTTGCCACTGGCTAACCAAGTTGATATCTATTTTTAACCGACGAAACCAAAAAGATGGAGGTTCTCTAGTCGACGCGTATATTTAATTTTTTTTATGATTTTTTTTATGTATGATCACGCATAACTTTTTACTGAGGTGTCCGAATCCGATAATTCTTTTTTCGGTGAATAGGGTGTACATTTGATTTTAAAAGATGAAATCCACCCCTGAGGGTAGCAAAATGAAGGATATTGATCACTCACCCTCTGAATTCTGGTCCGTTAACCGATTCTATCAGGCATAACTTTGTACTGGGATCTTCGATTTGGATGATTCTTCTTTCATCAGATAAGGTGTACCTCATACCTGATCATATTTGGATTTCGAATGGAATTATCCACCCTTACGGGTAGAAAAATAGGAGATAATTGATTTTTCACTTGTGAACATTGGCACACATATGTAGTTGACAATGACAGATCGCTAGTGTCATTATCACAATCATTAAATTCTATGAGAGGATGGAATGATATACAGAGTAATGAAATAAACTAACCAGAACAACAAAAATAATTTATATTACAACAAATAATAAAAGCAGATAATTATATTATTTATCTGGTAACAGTTGAAGTAAGGTGGGTAAGTAAGTATTTTGGAAGTAATAAAAAAAACAAGCAATTAGTAATAAGTAGATTTCAGCCAGAAAAAATTGAAAAATAAAAACTTTTCAATAAAAAATTAAACCGACAAAATAGGGAACTGAAAAGTAAAAAATAAAATAAACCTTCTTAGTCTCAATAACTAAGCTCCTAACAAACAATCAACGAAGAAAAATTATCAGAATGTCACCGCCCAACTCATTTTACGCCTTACCTAATTCATTTGCTTGTTTGTTTGGCGCCGACTTAAAATTAGTTACTTATATTAGTTTAGGAGCTCAGTTATTGAGACTAAGAAGGTTTATTTTATTTTTTACTTCTCAGTTCCGTATTTTGTCGGTTTGAGTTTTTATTAAAAAGTTTTTATCTACAAGATGGAGCGCCACCTCTCAATTCTCAAGTCGTAAGAGAACATCTGAATGACACTTTCCCAGAAAAGTGGATTGGCACTTATGGACCTATTCATTGGCCCGCGAGGTACATTCTTAACTTGTCATATTTTTCCATAATGTATTATTTATTTTTCATATTCTAGACCACCAGATCTCTCTCCGCTAGATTTTTTTCTCTGGAGAACAATTAAAAATCAGGTGTATAACTCAGCATCAGGTACTCGTGAATAACTGGAGTATAAAGTGAGGGTGGCATTCCAGAACATCACTGCGGAACAGCTAATCAATGTGGTGCGCGAAACAATTGAAAAAGTTGAACTTTGCCGTGATCAAGGAGGAGGTCATTTTGAAAATTTAGAAGCTTAATGGACTAATTTGCGACTTTTTAATAATTCTTAAAACGACTGTGAAGTCATAAGCCTCAAAGTCGTATTTTCCCATGTTACTTGATCAAGAATGAAGCGATTTACACGATCCATGGCATTCTAGATCGAAAAATAAAAATTGGACTAAAAATGACTCCATTTGTTTAATTTCGACAAGCGAGGTGTTATTGGATTTTGAATGTTATTCTCGATCGAAATAAGTAAAAATATATAGAATGTCCCATTTAAAAATCGAAAGTTGGGGTCCTTTCCGGTAAAACCGGAAGTACGCCAAAGCAAGTGAATATGACAAGAAATATAAATTGAACTATAATACACAACCCCCAAATTTCGTTTTTTTATCTTCAATAATAAAAAAGTTATAGGGGTGAGCCGGCTTGGAGAATCACCCGGTATATCTTTATATAAATTGACTTGCAACTATAATCTAGACGTATGGTATTGGTAATTGGTTATGGTAAAAATGTCAGAAAATCAAAATCCAGCAGTCCACCAATAAATAAGTCTTTGGTCCCGTGCAACACACGCAAATAATATAAAAACACGTAGAATACTTTTCACACTTTCCACTCTGTTCTGTTTGACCCTGATTCAAATCCGTTCCCTCCAGAAATGTTCTATAATTAGTGGGCTGTGCTGTACATGGCGATGAATATCCTCCGCTAACATCAATCAAGGTATTGTCTTTCCGACTCGTACCACTGGAAAGCTTATTGGGCTTATTAAAACAAAAAACAAAAAATCTAAACTTGAATGTAGTTGACAAATTCCGGAAAATAGGATAACATGAACATTCATATTGTTCATAGGCGAAATTTAATCTTTAGATTTTGATTCTCACTTCTTAACCGACGAAACCAAAAAACAGGAGGTTCTCTAGTCGACACGTATGTTTTTTTTATGCATGACCATGCATAACTTTTTATTGAGACCGATTCCGATAATTCTTTTTTCAGTGGATAGGGTGTACTTTGAAGTTGGCCCATCCGAATATAAAAGATGAAATCAACCCCTAAGGGTAGCAAAATGAAGGATATTGATCACTCACCCTCTGACTTCTGGTCCGTTAACCGATTTTATCAGGCATAACTTTGTACTAGGTTCTTCGATTTGGATGATTTTTTTCAATAGATAGAGTATACCTCATAGTTGATCATATTTGAATTTCGAATGAAATCATCCACCCTAACGGGTATAAAAATAGGGGATAATTGATTTTTCACTTGTGAACATTGGCACACATATGTAGTTGACCATGACAGATTGCTACTGTCATTATTTTTGTTCCACATCCGTCACAATCATTATATTCTATGAGAGGATGGATACAAAGTAATGGAATAAACTAACCAGAACAGCAAAAATAATTTATATTACACATATAGTAAAAGTAGATAATCATATTATTTAACTGGTAATAGTTGAAGTGAGGTGGGTAAGTTAGTATTTTGGAAGTAATCAAAAAACAAGTAGGTTGTAATTAGTAGATTTTAGCCACAAAAAATTGAAAAATTATAACTTCTCAACAAAAAATTGAACCGAAGAAATACGGAACTGAGAAGTAAAAAATAAAATAAACCTTCTTAGTCTCAATAACTGACCTCCTGAACTAATGTAAATAACTAATTTTGAGTCGGCGCCAAACGAACAATCAACGAAGATCATTAAATTACTTCAAAAAAATTATCAGAATGTCACCGCCCAACTCGATGCCATCATTTTACGCCTTACCTAATTCATTTGCTTGTTTGTTTGGCGCCGACTCAAAATTAGTTACTTACATTAGTTTAGGAGCTTAGTTATTGAGATTAGGAAGGTTTATTTTATTTTTTACTTTCCAGTTCCGTATTTCGTCGGTTTAATTTTTTGTTAAAAAGTTTTTATATTTGATACATTGTATTATTAAAAAATAACTTATGCTCTATAGGATCGTGAGGGAGAAAACACGCATTATATTCCTGGAAGTTATCTCACACATGTCGGGACGAGCAGAATGGCATAATTTCTTGAATTCTTATTTACCGAAGTTCTCGAACTGCACCGTGTAGCAAAGTAAATATTGACCTCACCTAGAAATGGGGGATGTCAACTAATATTGAATTCTACCCACCCCAACTTGAATGTTAATTGAACTATACTTTCTGGGGTTTGTCGTTCCATGTGGGAAGTGTGTTCATTTGGGATAGTTATTGAAACCGCAGACAACTGATACATATCCAACAATGAATCATATTTTATAAAGAGGCACCACAATAACCAGTGTGAATTTAGCAGCCACTTTTCAGCAGCCATTTTCTCCCCAGCAGCCAAACGACCAGCGGCGGCGGTTATAAATAAAATACATTGAATGTAGTATTGAACAATTGGGAATGAGTTTATCATCGCTACCGCATGTCGTCTTATATGTGATGTTCATATACATTGCCTAGAAAGATATTTGAACTATTAATGAGCTTCCAGTCATTCTCTGAAATATTTAAAATTAAGAAAAGTTGTTTTTATGTGAAGGAAAAAAAATGGCTGCGTTCATAATTGGAAGAGAGTGTTATATACACCAGAAGAGTACACTGTATGAAAGACTTCGATTTGGGAGGCGTCCAAGTGTAGGGACCCTGCCTAGTCATAATCATTTAGACAAAGAAATAACCATTATCAAGTTCTAACACCTGCACCAGTAATTTTTAAAAGAAGACATAATTCTCTCAGATTGTTCATTTAATGACCTATTACGGTTGAAGAGTAACTCTTTGCCGCGGTGAATATCATAGGAGACATTCTTGTTCTGTAATAAATTAACTTGTTAATGGGACCGACCTGTCTAGGCCCGGTTGTTTCAACTTTCCGACCGCTCATAAAAAGCTATAAATACATCATTGGATGGGCGGTCTATTTGAAGTATTCTTACGCGCTGGTATTAATGAGTTCACATTAAAGTCACGCATTAAATTACTGCAATAACCCAACCGAGAGGGAGGAATCGAGACTATATATAAAGAAACTGAAATCTAAAAGCGGAGAACGAGTTATAATTCGACAGTCATCAGATTTACTTGATTCCATGTACGCGAGCATTTAATTAGTAATCTTTATTACAAGTACAATTAAATTCAAGTCTGAATTAAGTGATGTAACACGTA
>JAFIRS010009105.1:0-12065 GCA_018342105.1 Gonioctena quinquepunctata | reverse complement strand
CAGAATTATCTGCCAATACGCTACATTAGTTTGCAGTGTATGAATATCATTGTCTATCCTTCGTCCATAGACGATTTGAGAGGTATATTGGAAGTTTTATTAAATATATATATACATTTTTAACATTTTATGAGTGCAGTCCTTTATTTATTTTCTTTTATGAATAACCTTTCGAATCTTTCTGAACGGTAGTACTTCCTGAATAAACAGCCCATGTTCCGGTATTTAAGAGAAATGAAATCAGATCTGAGCCGCTCCAGACCTAGTTTCAGTATCGACCTTCTTCAGACAGTCGATTGCTCTTAATACCGTTTTTCCAACCTAACGAATAACGTCTGGTACTACAGGTGTGGTGTGTTAGTTCACAACACCCCGTAGTCCAGTCGTCAACATTGGTGGTCAGGTGTGTGGTTTTCCCAACACCCTGTAGCCCAGTGTTCAACATAGCACAGTTGGTACACCTCTTATCTCAGATAGCCGGTTCAAGGCAATTTAGCCACTACTTGATATGTCAAAACTCAATTTATTCAATGGTCGTAGGAATGATTGTTGATCATTGTAGAAAACAAACAACAAAGTATCAAAAATCAATTATTTCCTCTATTCAGGAAGACTTAATTTTACCTGGCCTACGAGAAATAACTTATACTAATGTGAATCTACAAATATTCACGGATAATCATTAAAATCAAATCATGGATAGATAGACACAACCTCACTTTTTCCTTGAGAGTGAAGTTTTCTGTTATAGTTCCAAATAAAGTGAAATAAAGTTCTTCAGATGTGAGATACGTTATTTGTGATATCGTTCATGGACCGGATGTGCACTATTAAAATTTTTATACCTGGCTGGAAATGTCGGTGTTCAAGATATGCCCTGAAACTGGATCCCTTCTCACTCCAAGCTCTATCAGGAACTCCAATACCATAAATCAGGAACCATACATATGCAGAAATCAGCTTTGGACACTTGGATATGTTGTATAATTAAGGTAATATTAGTTTTGTTCTTCAAGTGTTGGAATTATTTCATTTTCCTTCCTCTCAAAATGTTGCGTGGCATTTCCATGTAATTTATTTTCGATCTCCTTTCTGGCTTTGTTTGTTGTCACCTAGATACGAATTTTCCTTCTTCTTTTTTCATTTGAATTTTTGAAGTTCCAATAAAATAATTATGAAATCAATAAACAGTACATGAAATATCAATGAAATACAATAAAAATTGAATCTCCTTCGAGATTCTTCGTGAACTCGCTTCTGATCTGTTGTTGTATACGACGGGTGTTGAGCGAATCGATGGCCTTTCCATAGCATGGATCTCACGTTGCAATATTGCAAATTTGCGAATGGCAACCACCTGAAAATTTATAAAATCCGTCAGTAACTTTTGTAACATTTTCCAAGCAGCAGCCCTTTTCTTGTGTTCAGAGGTTAGTAAACATGCGATAGCTTTTTTAATGTGATTATATCGCCGGAGCGAAGAACCTGATGTTACCGGAGTACTGTGCTATTGAAAAAAATCCCCTTTATCTACAGTAGGAACAACAACAAAAATTCATAAAAGTCCTATCTGTATTCGATAATTCCACTGTTGTTTCTGGCCTTACACAAACGATGCGAAAAAACACTTTTTACGAGAATTTTTGGTGACAGCTCAGGAAAAACAAATTAACGTGCAGTTCACTCGATATTATTATAATATCAAGGAGCGTGAAATCATGTATTTGTCGATTGATCAAATCGTGAAAAAATCACAAAATTATTTTACGTAGTTATCCGGTTCCCGCAGTGAAAAGGTTAAGGTCAACCAACACATTTTTGTTGGACAAGACAGCGGTAACTATTGTAAAAATGATGTTGGTTGTGAATATTGTTTTTCTGGCTTATCAAGGCATTTTCGCAGTTATTTCAATTATTTCAGAAGAATAATCTCATGATTCTCCTATTGCGTCTGATTCACGACCAAACTTAAAATTAACTATCTAGTTCCCCCCAATATTTTCCTCAACCATACAAGCCACACTGCTCCTTTATATTTTTCATATTTTAATTCCAAATTTTGAATGAGTAATTACCCATAATCATAGACTTGTGAATCTGGCAACATCGCACATAACGTGACACTTGACAACACGCTGTCTTACCAAAAATTTTGAACAAAGTTGAAATAGACTAGAGTTAGGAAATTGTCATTAATTTGAACATTATAAATGTGATTCTTAGAAAAAGGAACATACAACACATGTGAGAATGCTCACAAGTTTTACTTCAAACAAGATGATTTATTATTCTCATGACAGGTACGAACAATTTTCATATTTGTACATCAAAATTATATCATATACATTTTAAATTAGCACTGAAGATGGCCGTATGCCGAAAGCACTTTACTTAAATATGTTTTTTTTACACGAAATACAGAAGTTTAATTCTCGAATAATTTTTTGATTTTTTCCTATTAAAATATTATGAAAGTCGTGACGTCCTCAATAGGAAGAATTTTTATAAAATCTGTCTGAAACATGGTGGGCAAGAGGAGGTGGAGATTCATGAACTTGACTGTCCCTGTGATCGATTTTATTGTCACAATGATTGAAATTAAAATTACATATGGAAAGGTCTGGAAATAAATCATTCATGTGCATGTCCTCATTTCATTGGCATAATTGTGTGAGTTCGGGGTATTTTCTCTTCGTATCGTCAATACAAAATATGTCGGCTTCAGAAAATATTATGAATGTGCTAAGACCATTTTGGTGGCTGACCCAGATATCAGGGATGTCAGCAATCATTCAATGTGATCCCAATGAGAGTAAAAATATGTTTATCATTAAATTTCTCCCAAGATACTGTATCACCTTGTTCACTACTCTCAATATGACATATCGTTTGAATGATGTGTTGCTGTTTATATGGTCAATAGAGTCAGTAGACGTCAATTCCCTTAAAAAATCGTTATTAATTTCAGAAGTATTTTTGGTGTTCATATCAACAACTGTATCAGTGGTTGGAAGCTCATTAATTGAAAATAGAATCATCGCAGCAATCAAGGAAATGGATCAGGTTAATACGGAATTGAAATTCTTTCCAAATGAATGGACTGGCTACAAATATATCAGATTATACATTTCATTCATGATAACAGTGATGGTGTGTCTATTTATAGTTTTTTTGTTCGATTCAATCCATGAATGTGAAATATATGATTACTATTGCATTCTGGATCGTGTTGTGCGAACTCAAAAAAACCTTTCCGATGTTGTGCTGATTTTCTTCAGTGTATTGACATTCGCAATATGGAAACAGCTACAACATTTCAATAAGATCTTGAAATCCCTAACGCAGTCGACAGGATCAGTTCTAGTTCCTATTAAAACCATCGAATTTCTAGAAGAAATTTACTTTAGAATGAGGAACATATTTATTAAGATCAACCAAATGTACTCTCTGATTTTGGTAATAGGAGTAGCAAAAGAATTCCGGGAGCTCATGGAAAACGGTTTTAACTTGAGTCTTGGTTACGAAATCAACAAATTCTCTGATTTCGGGATCAAGAAAAGAAATGTATTGATTATTGACGTATTAGCTGCGATCAATCCGTTGGTAAAATTAGTTCCACTTTCAGTTATTGGTGAGCTGATTGAATTGGAATCGAAATATACTAAGAAGTTGATTTATATGATTCCATTGGGTGAAAACTATGCAGTTATGATGAGAAAGGTAAGTTGATCTATCCTACAGTTGATTTTTTGTAATTGCTTGAAGAATTAAATGAATGATTGATCTCAAAAATATAAGCAAACACATTGATTCCGAAAATAAGATAAAAACAAACATGTTAGCTATAATTTGTTCAATAATACTTCAGCTCTTGTTTTTCTCAATCATTTGTAATTGAGTATTCATAGGAATCTAGTAAAATGGGTGGAGTTTTTTATCTACAGTGAGTTTCAAAAAGTTTGCACCATATGAAAAAAAAAATTTATTATCTATTTGTAAAAAAAAAAATTTCTGATAAAAATTGTTGCATTGCGTAAAACTTGTATGAGCGTTGTAAAAATTTTATATTTCCAACCGGTGTACAAGAGAGGACGAAAAATAGGAATTTTGATCTGAAGTAAACTACCCTTATTATCGACATTATGAAAAAAGCTTATTTAAAAAAAATCCGGGTTGCACTCCGGGAGTGCCGACAGAAGTAAAAACGTATTTTGGCGCGTTAGACATTTTTTAGATGGGTACTAGGGTTATTGGGTTATGAATTGCATTTTATTTATGAATTGTATTGTATTAATTATCAGAAACGTTAAAATACTTTTAATATTCTTTCATGCATCATCGTTAACAATTTCGACAACTCTTGTATCATCATCATTATCATTAACATTATTACAATCTAAAATGGAAACTATAGGTTCATGGTAACTAAAATAGGAAAAAAACAATTTTGATTCGAAGTTATTCAAATATCTCGTGAATACCGCATCAATTGTACTTTTATATCTCGTTGTGCTGATATTGCGTTGATTGGACATAGTAAAATCAAATTCTCTATCCACACATTCAATTTATTTATCTAGACGCGTTCGCGGTCTGCCATATATACATGCATATATGCACACACTATAGCTAATAATATGCGTAGGTACCGCGCTACAAGCAGTTTTCACTTCAAGCATCTATGCACACACTATAGCTGCGTCTCACTCATTACGGTGTCGCGTCCCTTTACGGTGTCGCGAGTCCAGCGATTTTCTCTCACCTAAAATATGCCTACCGCGCCATGAGAAGTTTTCACTCCAAAAATTCAAGATACAAAATACAATATCCAGAATCACAGCCAGCTACGCATCAATTTTTTTCCGATTTTTATAGTTCTAGACTTAAAGAGTACTAGTATATCATATACTAGTCTGCCTCATATTAATATAACAATATTTTATTACATTTGGTCCAATTCATTATTGGAACGAAGTTCCTTATCGCGCGTTGCGAAAGGGGGCTAGACGGAATAAATTAAGACTAAAAGTTGTAACGAGACTTTCGCTATAGTTATAAGCCGTGCGGCGTGCGCGTGTTTCTCTGTCTGTCTCTCTCTCTCTCTCTCATAGAAAGCAAGCCAGTTATTTTCGTTTCGTCTTTCTATTGCGCATTGAACAGTGTGGTGTCGCGACGAATATTTTTGTTGAGTGTATACAGGTTTTTTGTACATAATAAATAATGAAAAATAATAACAATAATGAATCCTGACAGTATTTCTGCACAAGCTCCGGATATTGCCGATGGAGAGATTTTATACAGACAATAATGAATGCTTATGTATTTTTAGCAAGTACGCATTATAACCTCTCTTTACTATTGTGCTTACCAAGTCATACGCGTTATAGTCTCTCCATTATTGTGTGTTTAGCAAGTGTATGCGTCATAACTTCAATCAATTTGAAAGCAAATTATATTTTAATATTACAATATCAATGCGTATGTACTAAAATTGAGCCTACTGATTAAGTTTATTATTATATTTGTTAATAATAAAAAAAATGTTATAACTTAAAAAAAAAATTATTACAATCCCTTCACTAATTAATCGAAAGGAACTTTGTTCCATCCGGGTGTCCCTTGACACCTCTCAACTTTTTTGTATTCAATTTTGCTGTTCTCGAATATCGGAGTTTGTTGGAAATAGTTTAAATTTGTACTGGGTTTTTGGTACAAATTTGATATTTTACTCTGTATGTATATCCATAATAACTCTCAGTATGATTTAGTGGAAGGAAATAATCGAATTCATCATTGCTAATAATTGAATGAGACAAATCTGTACTTCAATCATAGTGATACTTCAGAGGGTAGTGCTAATTTATGTATTGAACATAAAGAAAAACCAAATAACAAGAACTTTCAGAAACCTGAATAATGAATCATCCTCAAATTTCCACATGTCCTCCTTCCATCGCCAAACATTTTATTGTTCGTGCACCATCGACATTTTTCAAAAAAGATTTTGGTATACTGGCACAACACTCCCTAATAACATTTTCTAATTCATCGATATTTCGGAATGGTCTTCAAGTATACAGCTTTCTCTGGAAGTACCCCCATGAAAAAAAAATCTGAAGGAGTCAGATCCAGACACTTTGCTGGCCATGGGTATATTGAGTATCTTCTCCATTTTTTCATCGTGATATTCTTTAATTGATGTGATACTATGTCATGATGCTCCGTCAAGCTGGAACCATAGCCGTTCTCTTTCTTGCTGTGAGAATTCATCAATAATTGGCTCTATCTCAAACATAAGAGAATGTGAAAACATCTCATATTGTCACGGAAAAACTTATGACTGTTTTTTTTTCAGGAATGAAAAGAAAATGTGATGCAAAAATCTTTTTGGATCTCAAAGCAATTTTCGTTTGATATTTTCACATCTGAAAGAATTTTCCCAAACTCTTGATCAGATTTCCAATGTTATATATAAAGTGGAGGTGTAGAGAGTGGAAAGTTTTCTCAAATCCATGTACTCTTTACAAAAAATGCTTTTTCAGTATTTGAACCCGCCACAAAGGAGTCGCCACATATTATATGTCTTCTCTAACAGCAATATGGTGATCACTGAGTGGAATCTCAATTGTTTTCTCCAAAACCAACCTAAGAAAAAATTTGAACTTGGGATACTCTTCGAGATTGATGAATTTGAAGTTTACATTTCTATATTTAGTCAAGCAGTGGCGTAGTTACGGTCGCATGTAGTCATTTTTTCCTTCCTATACTTTTGTGTTGGTGAATGTCTGTGCTACAATCGCATAATGCTTATTTCTTACAGCATATAGAAATATATTCCTCAACCTCCTAAATATATGTTTGGCTTGCATCAACAGAGATTACTACCGGTTCCAAGACACTGCTTTCCGAACGCGGAACACATATTTTTTTCATTGTTCTCTTCTCCCTGAATTTCCAAACGGCTTGAAATTCGACCTGAATTCTGATATTTTTCTACCGCTAGACACATATGTACGGCGTTTTCCAAACTTTCCATTTTGTTGAAGGAGTTATTCTCGAAAATCTCAGCATTCCACCTATCATATTAGTACCAGATAGGTCGATGCTTTCACACTCACGTCGCTTCATTGTGAAAAAACATTAATCTTCCTTAGGAGAGGTTTTCTTTGGTCAAAAATGGTCTCCAAACTTTCTCACAATCGTTTCCATCCGAAGTATTTTTGACAATACCTGTTTTTCCCTATAATGTAATGGTTCGGCAACCTGAACTTTCCCATCTTCCTTGCTCACTTCTGAGGCTATGAGATTATTTTCGAATGTCAGCATTCAAAGTTTCCAGTTTTCATCTGAATTTTCGCTGAAAATCATTCAAAATACCCTCGGTGATCTTCTATCCCACTGTTTCAACTATACTTTGGTATCTTGACTGAATAAACATATGAAAGTAAATTGTAGATTTGCTATGAATAGTCGAAGATACGTTCCCAGGGATGGCTTGTCTTTTGAACAAATCATCTGGAAACTATTCCTGAATTAAAGTCTGAGATTCTTTTAATCTATCAACTGTATTTTTTCAGCTCATTTGTGTTTTTGTTTTAGGTGAATTTATTTGCCCTCCACATGCACCACAAGAAATTCCACATAACAGCGGGTGGATTTTTCAAAATAAACTGTTCTCTATTACTGAAGGTGAGAAGCTTATCCAAACTATTTTCCTACGACTATTTGGTGGTCCAAAAATATCGTGTACTGAAGATAACACTACCCATTCGAACACTGTTGCATATTATACACATAGGATGTTCAGAGAAAAACACTTTTTGGATCCCATAGTATAGTTAGATATTTTTGTGAAAAAATTGTTAGTTCTTCAGCCAGTTTGTGACTGTGTTCATAGAATACATACACATGCATATAGAACATTTTTCAAACCTATGCACTTGGATTGAAACAATTTTTGCAAGAAAAAGGAAAGAATTATTAAAAAAAAACAACTCCCTTTCTAAGATGGAATAGAGATGGATTAAACAAATCAATGTGTGTAAAAAAAATCCTAGGACAACTTGGCCGATTAAAATCAAACAATTATTTGAAAACATACTAGCATGATCCAACCCAATACATTTCAATCAGATAAAATGAAAACAAATCTCAATATTTCAACATGTGTATACATCTATGGAGTCGTTTTTTCATGATCTAATTATACGCCGGATTCATGTGTAAACATCTATAGACTCTTTTTCTTATGATAATTATAACTATAATTGCTCACAAAGTACAAGCTACTCAATGAGAAGTTCTCAGTTGGCTCAAAATCATAAAAATACTAAGAGATAAAAGTTAGCAATCACATGAAACCAGTGTGAAAAATATAAAGCGTTTAATGAAGTTGTTTCATGGACTTACACTCGTGATATGACTAGGGACTATATATATATATATATATATATATATATATATATATATATATATATATATATATATATATATATATATATATATATATATATATATATATATATATATTAATTAAGTGATTGGTATTTGGGTTATGCAGCAGGCCAATAAGTGTACTCTTTTACACGGATTCCAAGCTTTCGTTAATATTTATTATCATCATCAGGGATGCTACAAAATAGGAAGACACATAGGAATATATAATAGAGAAAAACAAGACATTCATAACTCACAGTGTGAGTGAGGTTATGCGGCGATGATGTTAAAATCATATATAAAGTTATATGAACAAAACTGTGTATACAACTCACAGGAATCAACTACAATCCACATTACATACGTTAACAATGTATTCTTATGTTGAGAATTATGAATGGTGTTTTACTTTGAAAGGGTTGTCAACTAGACATGTGAATGGATGAATTCTCAAATAGACTGACACAACAGATATAGACCACTGGAATTAGTATTACCAAGTGAAATTTACAACGGCATGGAATATTTGTAGACAATCCTAATGTGAGGGAGAATCAGCAGATTACCCCCATGAATGCTAATAACATAGTTTGATTATTTCAATGCACATCATCCTATATTCACACATCTAAATTCTCAATAGTCAATAAACTTTTATTTGGATCTATATATGGAAATATTCCATGCCGTTGTAAATTTCACTTGGTAATACTAATTCCAGTGGTCTATATCTGTTGTGTCAGTCTATTTGAGAATTCATCCATTCACATGTCTAGTTGACAACCCAAAAAAATTATAATTATTAATTGGATTGTCGTTGATTCCTGTGAGTTGTATACACAGTTTTGTTCATATAACTTTATATATGATTTTAACATCATCGCCGCATAACCTCACTCACACTGTAAGTTATGAATGTCTTGTTTTTCTCTATTATATATTCCTATGTGTCTTCCTATTTTGTAGCATCCCTGATGATGATAATAAATATTATCGAAAGCTTGGAATCCGTGTAAAAGAGTACACTTATTGGCCTGCTGCATAACCCAAATACCAATCACTTAATTCGTATTCAGTCAGCAAATAAAACTACAAATTCTTATATATATATATATATATATATATATATATATATATATATACTAATATATTTATATATATATATATAAATATATATATATATATATAAATATAAATATATATATATATATATATATATATATATATATATAATATATATATATATATATATATATATATACGGTATAAGTGGGCCTCCGGCCTTGTTAATTTTGAGGTTCACTGAGACTCCGATGTCACCGAGCCTCCGATATACGGACGCCCGGTAACCACCCTTTAAAAAATGTCGCATACGACATGTAACATAGTAACAAACACTTTACCACAAAAATATGGAGGAGTCCAAGTTGCCCGATTTTTGATAGCCATTTAAAATTTAGTGCAGTCCCTCGCCGCTGAAGTGCGCTGCTTATATACTTTGTTTATGTTATAGTGTTTGAAACGTATACTTTCGAAGGTCACTGGGCTTCCCCCAATTTGGCAACACAGGGGATGCACTCAAATATCATTCATTTTAGATTGTCATCAGGAAACATGTATTCTTTCCGCGCACGAACGGAATAAATTGTGGAAGCTTCAATTGCCTCCCAAATATTTTGAATGAGCCTGGCAAATACTTTTGCTCATTGATTCCGCAATTTTTATTACTGCGATTACGTCAAGTCCACTGAAATATTGCGATATTTCACCATTTCAGAAAAAGTACTTTTACAATGTTATACACAAATCACTTAAACAATTTCTCATGCAAGATTCAACAAAAGGACACCAAACTTCCGCTATCCTCTGAGGCAAAAAAAAATTAATTTGTTTATTTCATTGAATGAAAACAATCTTCATATAGAATCCTTACTTGAATATATTCTCGTATGAGTTGAGTATTTTGTGAACCTGAAAAAACGTTTGCATTGTTTTCCACATATCAGAAAATCTATATTCTCGTAATGTGTCTTGTATTTGATTTGTATTATTCAGTTTCGGTTATTATATTGTGTACCACGAAAGTTACTGAATGAGGATGCTTAGAATGGATTATTAATTAACTGAATGTAGGAATCTGGGGTATTCCAAGATTCAAGATTACAGATGAATCATGAAAAATTTTCAGGTAAACGACTCAAATGAATTCAATTTTAATCAGAACATGCTACTGTTGAAGGGTATAAAAAAAAAGGAATTTTTTGGGTGTGTTATAAAATCAGTTATGTTATAAAATCAGTAGCCCAGTGTTATAGAAATATACCAACAAAAAATTGTCAACAGAACATATGCATATAGACACTAATGAATTGAAATAATCTATACATATATAATTACATGTCCTGACTGACTGATTCACTAACGCCCAGACCAAATAACTCAACACAAAGAGCTGAAATTTTGATAGCGTATTCCTATGATGACATAAGTATATAACCACTTAGAAGTTTTTTTCAATACTCCATCCCTAAAGGGGATGAAAATCAAACTACCATTAGTTTTGAAGTAAGAGTCATGGAAACTGCTATTTTTGACCTTTTCTTCTCAAATAACGAAACACGTATTTTTAGATTATTGGAAATTCAACCCTAAAGGGGTAAAAGGGTTAAATGGGGTTCGAAAGTTCGTACTGGAGTACCCTTAGTTTTTGACTTGGGTTCATAAAAATTGGTATTTGCAGTCTTTGTTACAATAAAAAAATATGTATTTCAGTGTCTTCAGCAATACAAACCCTAAAGGGGTCAAATGGGGGGTGAAACATTTTAAGTTAGGATCATCAAAATGGATATTTGAGGTCTTTCTACATATGAAGATATTTGTTTTCCAGTGTTTTTAGAAATTCAACTACTAAAGGGGCGAAATGGGGGCTAAAAATGTTTATTAGGGTTCCGTGAGTTTTTATGTTAGAATAATGAAAATTGGTGTTTTGGCTCTCTGTCACGAATAAATAAATCGTGTTAAACTTTATTCAAAATGCCATATCTACAGGGGTGGAAAGGGATTGGTGAATTTGTAATAGTCGTCACAAAGCATTACTTCCGCTGTCAAATCAATTATGCCACCCAAACGAGATAACGGGATAACAGGATAACGGGAAACGAAATCACGGAATAGCCTGAGCCATAAGCTAGATGAAAACATATGGAAAAATGCTAGTTGATAATAATAATATAACAATACAATAATATATTTTAGGAAGGAAACCTTATAAGTGAAAGTTCTAAATGGTACAGAAAATCGAATGGAAGAGGAACATTCTTCCACAGATCTTGAAAACTACTCAAAATTATTTATTCATATTACCGAAGAAAATCATTCACTGTTTTATTGAGGATTTGAAAGAATAGGAAATAATGAAATTGAATAGGAATCATTATAGTAGAAGGGCTATGTCGGTTCTGGCCCACTTCCATCTGGGCCAGTTCTCTCCGGTTACTCCCGCCACATGGCACCGCCACTGGTTTGTCACTGAGGTCTGAGACAGCTGAGAACGGGGGATCGTTTTGGGGCCCAACCATATATATAGAAAAAACATGGCTGCCGCTAAGAGAAAAAAAACATGGCCGCCT
>JAFIRS010009104.1:0-12067 GCA_018342105.1 Gonioctena quinquepunctata | reverse complement strand
GGTATACAGGGTGATGCCGAGGTTGAACATGATGGGCGAAGGCTATGGTTCCGAGAAGGAAAACATTTTAGGATGAAGGATTGTGAGAGCCTTCAATAATAATAATTTCAATTCGTAATTAATAAAAATAATAATTTTTTTACAGAGTGATAAGTATCATTTTATTCTTATAGTGTTTTTGTGACCTACTGGTTATTTAATTTGAGTTGGTTAGAGTCAATTAATGAGTGGATTTAGTTGCGAGTTTCACTTTTATAAAGTCATTCATGATCGAAATAGATTGTGAATATTACAGGGTGAATAGTAGGAAGTAGCATGATAAATAAATGATAAAACTCAATAGAGGTAAAATAAAAACTTGAGTTAAAAGGTCAAATCTATGAAAATGTTTATATATAAAATTGACATGAATAAAAATTATTCTAAAATTGTAAAGCAAACATAGTAGAACAACAGATATTACGAAAATAGTGTTTTGTCGATAAATGTATATTAAAACGACATTTTTAGCTTGGATTCCTCTTGTTATGATATAATGGAAAATTGTAATATATGTCTGAAATTGAGGAGAGTTTCATTCAGAAGCAAACTCCGTCGATTTCGACATATATTAACAATTTTCATATTATTAAACAAGAGGAATCAAAGTATATAAAATGTCCTTAATTATACATTTTATCACGACAAAGAACCTATTTTTCTTGTAAGTATCCTGTTGTTTTACTACATGATTTGTTTTACAGTTTTACAATAATTTTATATTCATGTCAATTTTATATATATATATATATATATATATATATATATATAAATATATTCATAAGATTTGACCTATTTACAGCTTAAGTTGTTTGTATTTTATACCTCTATTGAGGTTTTCATCATGTAATTTATCATGTACTAAGCTACTCTACTATTCATCCTTGTCATATTCACAATCCCTATTGTAGTGCCCTGAGGATTACTTTATAAAAGTTGAAACGTCGGCAACAGATCCATAGTGGTTTCAGTTAATTGACCTTCTCCCAACCAACTCCAAACTATAATTTTATTATTTGCAAATAAAAAAACCGATGGCGCGACCAGCCGTAAAGGTAGATGTCAAAATTTATTCAGTGAATCTGAAATTGCCATCAATTAAGATAATATCATTGGAAAACACAAACAGTGTATAGTAACTCAACGATTAAAAGTTGGAGAAAGATTCAAATCTCCCTAAACGGTTCGACATAACTATAGAATTCCATGAAGATATGAAAAAGTTGAAAACTCAGATCAAAATTACAAAAGTTCACTCAGCTATTGAACAGAAGTACAAAAGAATATAGACAGTACTTACTTTGGTTTCAATATCAATATTACTTAGAAGAAGAATAACCACAGATAAAAAAAAAAGGTTTTCTTGGTGCCGGCAAAATACGTACAAGTTATTGTATTATTTTAAACAATGTTTTCTTTTTTACAAGCTTTTATTTAGTTTCACCTGTCCCGGTGTCTATCTGTAATCAAATCTTGCAAGTTGAATTTGATCCACTTCTAGTTGCCCGATTAACGTCAAATTTGGCAGGTGTTCATAGTTCCCGTGACAAGATGGCGGACGAAATTTGTTTTCATGGTCCGATTTGACTAAAATTGGGGTTTTGGGGGGAGATCATGAATTTTCATACAAAATTCACAAATTTGAGATGGCGGCTCCAAGATGGCGGCCGAGTTTTGGAATTATCGTCCTACTCGATTCAAAATAGGTATGTGGGGGTTTTCGGGGTCGAAGATTATGGATTTTTTATCAAAATTCATAAATTCAAGATCGTGGCTCCAAGATGGTGGACAAGTTTTGTGATAATGGACCGTTTCTATTCAAAATTGGTATGTCGGGGTCTTTGAGGCCGGAGATTATGAATTTAGTTATTATTGATTTTTTGTCAGAATTCATAAATTGATGATGGCAGCTCTAGAATGGCGGAAGAGTTAATCTTTAGATGGTCTGTTTCCTCATTGAAGAACTAGATAGCTCAGAACTTACAGGAAAAAGGCATCATAATAACAATGCATTAACAAAAATGCATAGATTAAGGCGTACTTACTAAAAAGCACAAAATAAAATAATTAATACAAAAAACCTTTTTAAAGATAAACTTTTATTCAAATTCACTGAAAAGTACAAAATAATGGCTTTGGATGTGCGACGTACGTTATTCCGTGAGTTATAGATTCAAAAGCTTGTAGCGCAAAGTTTTCAGGTCGAATACCAAAGCGACAAGCTGTTGGGTCTATAACTCACGGAATAAACTATGTCGTACATCCAAAGCAATTATTTTTAACTTTTTAGCGCATTTAAATAAAAGCTAGTCTTTAATTTTTTTTTAATTAATTATTTTATTAATTCTCTATTCCAATATATACTCTCCGACATTGTAAATATGATGAGGGCCATGTATGTATTGTATCCCTGAATCGCAGGTAATATAATTGGTTTTGAATTTTGATGATGCTTAAACCCTTATTACACTATGCCTTTTTCGTGCCTATTTTTGTGCTTATTTTCGTGGCTATTTGTTGGCTAAATTTCCCCAAATAACTGGCACTATTACACCGTGCCTTTTTGATGATTGTTTCAGGCGCTTATTTCAGAGCTGCAAACCTAAGGAAAATTGACATTTACCTCAAATGATTGAGTAATTTACTAAACCTGGACTATTTGTTTCAACTTTTTCCTTACCTGGTACAAGATTTGTTCTTCTTTTCTGTCATACTGAACAAAAGGAAAACTATGTGATTAATTTCATTTGTTTGTTGGTTATGTCAAGTCCAATAGATAATTATTGTTTTGGCAAACCTGACATTTCCACAAACGTCCTTGAAATCCCCTCGATTCAGGCGGAAGAAATAGAACCAGTCCTATTTATTTTCACGCCTGAAACAATCAACAAAATAGCCACGGGCGCATGCGTATTTGTTTAAAATTTCAGCCACCGGCAGTCAGGCAGACAAATAGGCACGAAAAAGGCATAGTGTAATAAGGGTTTTATAGTATCGAAGACTTAGATCGAAGAAAAGTTCTGCCCACATACCTCCTTCTATCGATTAATTCATATATATAATTCAAAAAACGAATTTGTTGCAATATCATGCATTACCGGTTATTCTTGCAGTAGCCAAGAGGGCATTGTATCTATCTCTCTACTGCATGAATTGTGGAGGAAAAACTATTTCTTAGTAGAAATAATTTCTTAGTAGAAATAATTTAGCCTCCTTCTTTTTTTAACCGACGAAACCAAAAAGGAGGAGGTTCTCTAGTCGACGCGTATATATATTTTTTTATGTATGATCACGCATAACTTTTTAATGAGACGTCCGATTCCGATCATTTTTTTTTTCATTGGATAGGGTGTACTTCGAAGTTGGTTCCATTCGGATTCAAAAGATGAAATCCACCCCTAAGGGTAGCAAAATGAAGGATATTGATCACTCACCCTCTGAATTCTGGCCCGTTAACCGATTCTATCAGGCATAACTTTGTACAGGTATCTTCGATTTGGATGATTTTTTTTTTATCAGATAGGGTATACCTCATAGATGATTATATTTGTATTTCGAATGGAATTATCCATCTTTACGGGTAGAAAAATAGGGGATAATTGATTTTTCACTTGTGAACATTGGTACACATATGTAGTTGACAATGACAGATCGCTAGTGTCATTATTTTGTTCTCCTACATCCGTCACAATCATTATATTCTGAGAGGATGAATGATATACAAAGTAATGAAATAAACTAACCAGAACAACAAAATAATTTATATTACAACAAAATAGTAAAAGTAGATAATCATATTATTTAACTGGTGATAGTTGAAGTAAGGTGGGTAAGTAAGTATTTTGGAAGTAATAAAAAAACAAGTAGTTTGTAATTAGTAGATTTCAGCCACAAAAAATTGAAAAATGAAAACCTTTTAACAAAAAATTAAACCGACGAAATACGGAACTGAAAAGTAAAAAATAAAATAAACCTTCTTAGCCTCAATAACTAAGCTCCTAAACTAATGTAAGTAAGTAATTTTAAGTTGGCGCCAAACGAACAATCAACGAAGATCATTAAATTACTTGGAAACTAAAATTAACCAACAGCCAGACTATGTCAAAACAATTTGTTTTAGTGACGAAAGTACTTTCTATCTAAATGGAAATGTAAATAAACAGAATGTGAGGTATTGGAGTGACGCAAATCCTCACCTGTTTCGTGAAACACATACCCAATTTCACCAGAAGGTGAATGTTTGGGCAGGTATCCTGGGAAACCACATCGTTGGGCCTCTTTTTTTAAATACTTATTTTACTGGTGAGGTTTATCTGGAGCTGTTGCAAAACGCAATAGAACCGTTAATCCTTGAAATTTTGGAAGATAATCCAGATGAATTCGGCAATTTGGAGATAACATTCCAACAGGATGGTGCTCCTCCACACTATTAGGCAGTAAACGGATTTGGATGAGGAGTATCGTGGAAGATGGATTGGAGACGAGGTTCAACGGAATGGCTAGCTCGATCACCGGACCTCCCCACCTTTGATTTTTTCTGTGGGGTATCTTAAATCGAAGGTTTACGCCGCTAAACCTGACAATATTGAGTTTCAAAACAACGTATTATTGCAGAATGTGAGGCTGTTTCTGCAGACACATTTGCAAAAGTACGAGAAGAGTTTAAAAATAGGATATTTTACTGTCAGGAAGTAAATGGAGGCCACTTCGAGCAATTTCTTTAAGTAGATACTGATTCTTAAATCTGTAATTAATATCATACTGAATGGAGTTTAAGTTTTAATGTTTACTAATGATCCATTAAAACTGCCATTAAACACAAACAAAATTAGTATCATTGAATAGGTTTTTCTGATACCTTCAAAGAGGTGTTGCCGTAGGGTTCCATTCAAAATTATTGGTCACAATGGCCTTGTGACGTCATCTTTGACGATTTCGTCATCTATCATCACTAGTAGGGAAGTTTACAACCTTTAATATTCAGTTTCCGAATTTCACTTGTTTATGTATAATCGTTCCAAAAATAAGAGGGGGGGGGAGGGACTTCTGAGAAGCACTGTATAAATGATAAGTATTACAGCATGAAAAAAAGATCTGATATCTGAGTTTAAAATGCAAAGTATATTTCACCACGCTTCTTGATAGGATTATAATTTTGAAAATTAAGCATGAAGTTGATGTGCCGCATTCAGAAAATTACCAAACATATTATAAAATAATGTGACTTCAGATTATTTTGTTTCAAGTAATTGTAAACTGACCGAGAAACGCATTTGGACTGATGGTTTCGAGTTGATGCCGCATTTAGAAAGTTAACAAACATATTAAAATAATGTGACTTCAAACTATTTTGTTTTAAGTAATTGTAAACTGGACCAAGAAACGTATTTGGATTGGATGTTTCCTTGTATGCCTGGCCGAGACACGCCTTCGCGTTATAGAGGGTTAAAATAAGACACCATTTGTATATGCTACTAAATGTTATTCCTCAGCATACTTAAAACATACACTTTTTATAAAATCAAAACTATCAATATTTTTGTTTCTGTAATAAGAAATTAAATTGCTAATATACTTGTTGCGTTGTGTTTATGCAACATTCCTATACGTTACAGGCAAGTTGATCCTATTAATTTTATGTAAGTATGTAACTGTACATCCTTTAAGACTTTGTAAATATCAGGGTGCGTGGTGAAAAAACTTCCGTTGAATTTGCTATGACATGATTCACGTATCGTAGTATATTCCGTGCTGCTCGAACGAAATGCCCACATTTTCGGCGAAAAAATAAAATCATCCGATATGTATCGCAATTTCGAAATCGCAAACGATTTCCGTCGTTCGTAAAGTCATCTTAGCAGTCTCGCAATATTACTTAAGCAATTCGAATGCTTTGGGAAAGCTTAATCGGCAGTAAAATGAATACAAACGAGATTTAATGACCGTTTTCTACCGTATGGATGGCAAACAACTGGGTAAAAAAAATGCGCAATACTCGAAAGAACCGCCCACGTAGATCTTCTCGCGAGAACACAAGGAGTTCAAATTGGTGCTACAAGAAAACTGGACAATGTTCAACTCTCGGTCATTCACCAGCAAAAAGTCTTCATCCTTATTCGTCTTGCATTCACAACAGTCCAGTGCATCGTGGACATCATCCTCATAGCGTGGGAAGGGAGGCAAAACACTTCTGGACCTATAAATGGTCTTCCCGATGTTCTCGAGATCCTTGGTCGTAAGGTCGAGATCGCAGATCCTTGCATTATTCCCAAGTTGATAATTTTCGAACGACGTTGCGGAATATCTTTCATTACTTTCTTTTTTGCATAATTTGCAGTTTTTGAAAATTAAACGAGTTTATTTTGTTTGGTCGACAGGCTAAGACTCAGTGTCTTATTGCTAAGTAGACTGTACACTGATAAAACAATTTTTCCTTATGAAAATTTCAATCAACAAAATCCCGATTTTTTTAATCAAATACAGACATTGAAGAAATTAAATATTATTTCTTTAATTAGAATGAATTTACACATAGGTTTTCCAAGCACGGGTAGCAATGATAGCCATTAGTCTGCAGCAGAACCTGCTCCGACTTATCAACGGAAATGGTAGCCGAACAGCACCTTCTCGTAACATCTGTATGAAACGCCCAATACCGTTTCTCAATCATTCCGAAATGTATAATTTTTGACCACCGGCAACTTCTTCCCACGCACGCTTAACATGGACTCCATGTTGTCTTCAACGTCGATAAATCGTTAAAGTTTAATAGCTTCTTAAACTCACAGATTTTCAAGTAGTTTTACCTTCAACGACATGTCGAGGACAACAAACTGATGTTCCACCCAATACTTAACGCGCAAAGGATGGACATTGCCGACCACTATATAGTCATAAAAGTAATCAGGAGGGTCTGGAAACTGACAACAACGCGCAAGTGACTTATACCCAATTGAACAATATATATATATATATATATATATATATATATATAACAATATATATAGTGAAAGGATAGTCGTTGCTGACTAGTTAGGTGTAACAAATTGATTATTGGGTATGCAGCAAAAGAAAAAGTGTACTCTTTAAAGTTTGTCCAAGCTTTCGGAATGTTTTATTTCCATCTTCAGGGATACTACAATGAAGAATATAATATACTGATATACTGGTATACCAAAATACTGATAGATTGGTATCGGAAAGATTGCAGTTCTGGAAGATATTTAAATTATCTGTCCTATCACAAACATTCGGTAAAAGTAAATCTGGTAAAGCAAATAAAGAACAGGGTTCTGAGAATTTCAGATGTAAGTTTCCATAATAAAAATCTTAAAATCCTCTTAAATCTCTTTTTAGACAATTCTTATCCTCCAAGTTTAATAAAAAGTATATTGTTCAACACATCACCTATTATAGAGCCACAACATAGTCATATAAATCTTAATATATCGAATAATAACATAGTGACTACTATCAGTATTGTCCCCAGTATTTTTACCTCTTTACCGTACCTAAGAGATATTTCACCCAAACTTGCTAGACTTTTCAAAACCATAGATAATATCAAAATAGCGAACAAAACAGTCCTTACAATTAAGTCTATTTATTCCAAAGTGAAAGACAAAGTTCCAATGTTAGACAGCAGGAATGTTATATATAGTATACCTCGCCAGGGTTGTGACAAAGTGTATATTGGTCAAACTGCAAGATTATTAAAACAGAGATTAATATCCCATAAAAGTGATTGCAGGCACCATCCAGAAAGATGTGCTCTAGCAGATCACGTGAACAAATTCGACCATCATATGAACTATGATGAAGTTAAAATATTAACTAATGAACGGCACACTGCTGAGAGAACTTTTCTGGAAATGGCTTTCATATCGCAGGAAAAAAATCATATGAACAAAAAAACGGATGTCAATCACCTAAGTGAAATTTATTCCTTCTTATTAGCAATGGAAAATACAGAATTTTCCTCAAATCAATCTGAGCTCATTACTAGTTATTAATATATCTTCAAATTGGTCCAACCTTCAGTTGGTACTAACAAGAAAAGTACTAAAATACTTTGGCCAATAATGGCAAACCATTTCATATCAGTTGGTACTACCCTAGTTGGTACCATTGACTGTCAAAGCATATGACAAGTGAATAAATAATTTTTCCAAATTTATAACCTAGTGTACTTTTTCAAGACACACATGTTTCAGACTTTATTATTTTTAATATTTTAATTAGTAACGTTTCAATGAATTTTAATGTGTATAATTAGTTGACGATTTAAAACATGTGTTGCCAACTTCAAATTCAGAACTTATTTATTCACCGTACTTTACATGAAGAACATTCATAAACAACATAGAAACTAATCTCAACAAAGATGTAAGTCATTAGTACCTTAAGGTCCGAATGACACACTTATTTGTTCAATTCTTCATTGTAGTATCCCTGAAGATGGAAATAAAACATTCCGAAAGCTTGGACAAACTTTAAAGAGTACACTTTTTCTTTTGCTGCATACCCCAATAATCAATATATATATATATATATATATATATACATATTATATATATATATATATATTTTATATATATATATATATATATATATTTGTGTTTGTAATTAAACTCATCCGAAATGGCTCGATCGATTATCATGAAATTTTGTGTGCATATCAGTTAGGTCTGCGAATCGGAAAACATCTATTTTTCATTCCCCTAAATGTTAAGGGTGGTCCTCCCCTTAATTTTTTATTTTATTTTTTAGATAAAAATCTTTTTTTTTTTTTTTTTTATGATACAACATTCAAAGATACATACAACCCTAAATTTTCACCCTTCTACGATCAACCCCTATTTTCCCATCGCGATTTTTATTTTATTTTATCCACAGATCCGCAACGGTATAACGGGATAATGATAAAACGGGATAACAGGACAACGGCATAACGGGAATAAGGGCGAAGAAACGGGAAAGCGGGATAACAGGATGAGAAAAGGGAAAAGGGAATAACGGGAAAAGAAAAAACGGAAAAATGGGATGGAAGGATAAGGGGATAAGGGGAAAACGGGATAACGGGATAATAAAAAATGGGATAACAGGAAAACGGGATAACGGGAATAACGGGATAACGAAAAAACGAGAAAACGGGATGACAGGATAAGGAGATAACGGGATAACGGGATAAAGAAAAAACGGGATAACATGAAAATGGAATAACGGGATAACGGGAATAACGGGATAACAAAAAAACGGGATAATGGGATGAGAAGATAAGGGGGTAACCGGAAAACGGGATAATGGGATAAAGAAAAAATGGGATAGCAGGAAAACGGGATAACGGGATAACAGGAAGCGGAAGGAGTCAAAAACATAGTCTAGATGGAACAACATAAAGGAAAACATAGAAAAAAAGAAATTCTACGCGGACGAGAGTTTTCGGGAAAAACATTTTAGGGAACATAGAAATGTATATATATATATATATATATATATATATATATATATATATATATATATATATATATATATATATATATATATATATATATAGTTGATTGATGATATGGTATGGTGGTTAAGCCATGTATACATTGTTTTTATCAACTCAGTAGTTCTAGCGTTTGTATTTTTAAGAGATTTTATCACACCTAAAACTTTTTCTTCGGAAACTGTATTGAAATGAAAAAGTTTTATCCACATGCATTGCATTGTGGTGTAATCATGAAAATTCAATCAATCATCAAAGTAAGCATTGGGAGTGTTTTTGCTGTATTTGAGAAATAATCACCAAAAGTTTACGCAATTCTTTGCTTTTGCAAATTAGGCCATCATCTACTGGAATTTTGATATTTTGCCGGTTTTTCCTTTACCACTTTCCAGATATATTTTTGGGATATATCATAGTTTTGTCCATTTGAGTCCGTTTGAAAATGTATTTTTTCAGTTTCTCTTATGTTTTGTATGTTTTCCCAGCGATTTTCCGATGTATCCGTGTTATTGAATTGTCGACTAAGCCGAAATGATTTTGTCAACTCTTTTTTCATATCTACTAATCACCTCATTGTCTACCCAATTCAGCCACGAGCTAAGTGAAAATGACCACTCCAGCCATCAAATTTGTTCGATTTGGAAGATCTTTTCAACTGACATTTATTTTTTTACAAAGTTAGCAGATTAAAAAAAAACGTTTTGGTTTTGAACTGACCGAAAGATCCGACATCCACCTTCACACGTTCTTGTGAATGTTATATCCTTCCAAAAGATAGTATTGCCCATTCTCTTATGCTGTTACTTCTCCTGATTTCTCAACTGAGCCCATGAAGTTAATCACTTTTGAAGGATATTTTGGAAAAACATGTCAAAACACTTTTAGTTTCTGTCAATTTATAGTTTTACTTCGATGCACTGACTTAACTTTTTAAGTATACCTCCTTTCCTAATCTCATGGCATATAAAAGTCTCATATAAGTTTATTGATTTGTTACTTAAAATATATTTTAAATCTCCTGTACTTAATTTGTATTCAGTTCGGAGGTCGCATGGAAGAGTTACCACCATTGAATTATGTAGATTAACAAGTCCAGATACTCAATAAAGCCACATTATTATTATAATGATTAATTAATAGATATTAAATTTTTGAAAACTATTTCATGAATTCATATAGTGAATATGCTTTGTGAATTGATGGCTGAACAGTCGAACATTTCCAGGAAGCTATTCAGAGAACTTGAAACGAATAAAACGTTGATAATGGTTCGTCTAGACGACAGAAAACATCCTTCAACAGCAGCCAAAAATCCTAAACAATGCTGCTGCTGGCGATCCTTCTTGACTTCATTCTTACTCCGATACAAAAAGCAAATTATCCACATTCACTCATTTGAGGAGAAAGAAAGAGATATATCAAATTGCAAATTGCATTTCGTGGTGTGCAGACATCATTAATTCGATGATGCATGCGAACTCACATTTTTCGTGCTCAATTGCGCGGAATCTTAAATGAGAACTTATTTGTTGGACACGATCCCAAGATATTCGAGAGAAGTTTGAGATACTGCAAGCATTGTTTGATTAGATGATTAAAGTCAATCTATATACAGAATAATTGGGGTTATTTCAAGTAAAATGTGTTTACTAATCTGATATACAAATTATTACAAAGAAGAAAAACACTTTTTAACAAAAAATTAAACCGACGAAATACGGAACTGAAAAGTAAGAAATAAAATGAACCTTCTTAGTCTCAATAACTAAGCTCCTAAACTAATGTAAATAACTAATTTTGAGTCGGCGCCAAACAAACAAGCAAATGAATTAGGTAAGGCGTAAAATGATGGCATCGAGTTGGGCGGTGACATTCTGATAATTTTTTTGAAGTAAGTTAATGATCTTCGTTGATTGTTTGTTTGGCGCCGACCTCAAAATTAGTTACTTACATTAGTTTAGGAACTTAGTTATTGAGACTAAGAAGGTTTATTATATTTTTTACTTTTCAGTTCCGCATTTCGTTGGTTTAAATTTTTGTTAGAAAGTTTTTATTTTCAAATTTTTTGTGGCTGAAATCTACTAATTACTAACTGCTTGATTACTCCCAAAATACTTACTACCCACCTTACTTCAACTATTACCAGTTAAATAATATGATTATCTACTTTTACTATTTGTTGTAATATAAATTATTTTTATTGTTCTTGTTAGTTTATTTCATTACTTTGTATATCATTCCATCTTCTCATAGAATATATTTATTGTGATAATGACACTAGCGATTTGTCATTGTCAACTACATATGTGTTCCAATGTTCACAAGTGAAAAATCAATTATCCCCTATTTTTCTACCCGTAAGGGTGGATAATTCTATTCGAAATCCAAATATGATCAACTATGAGGTATACCAGTAGATATGCTATGCCGGTACGAGCGCAACCCCTATTTTGGGGTGGGTTTTGGCGAGCGGTTGAGGGGGTGGTTTTCGGGTGGGGGTAGGGATGATGGTGGCGGATGGGCGGTTTGAGTGGG
>JAFIRS010009103.1:0-12075 GCA_018342105.1 Gonioctena quinquepunctata | reverse complement strand
AAACGGATGACGTTTCCACTAGGGATCTTGGGTTGGACAACAAGAGAATAAAGTCCAAAAACAGAAATTTTAAAAATTTAAAAAATTTTTTCCATTTTTTAAAAATCCATGAGAAAAAGGAAAAACGGGGGGGAAAAAAAACCCCACCCCTTTGGGAAAATGCTGGGGGGCCAAAACCCAATGGGAGCCACTTTGGGGGTTTCCAAAAGGGGATATGATAAAAAAAAACCAAATTGGGGGAAATAGGGGGAAAATAATATCCATTAGCCCCTTTCCCAAATTAAAAAAGGGCCAATGGTGGGGTCAAAAAAAAAAAAGGGGAAATAAGATTTTGTGTGGCCCCAAAGTTGGGCGGGGGAAATCAGTACCCCATCCCAAATATTAAGAATTTCAAAAACCTGGGGGGGAAAAAATTTTCAGATTTTTTGGACATGTCCAGCAGAATCACCGGGTAAACCCTGGATGATCATCCCGAAACAAATCCATTGGGAAAGGAACTTTTGGAATTTCAGTTCCTTTTGGGGCTCTGTAAAAACCCCCCCGTTTAAATTTCTCCTGAAGGTGATAGGACTAAAATGGAAAAAGGGCCCCCCACCCTACCGGACATAGGGTTTTCGAAAAAAAGGGGGAATCAGCGGGGAAAAGTCACCCAAAGGCTGGAGTGGGGGGTCTCCCAAAAAACCCCAGTGAATTGTGTTTGTAGGTAAAAATCTTGGCCCCAATCGTGAGTGAAAGGGGAAAACCCCGGGGAAAGGATGAATTAAAAACCCAAAAAAAGAAATTCTTAGGAACGTCAGTCAAATCGGGAAAACTTTAGGATTTAATACAATTACTATATGAATTTTGAAAGAACAAAAAATCCACTGGGAACAGGAACAAATCTCATTCCATTGGGGGATGGGCCTTGAGTGATAAAGGTGCAATCTTCCAAAGGGGACCTGATAGAACCCATCCTTAACTTAGTGCAGAATTTTCCAAACGAAATATATTCATTTACGAGGCTGGACGGGTTTTGGCGGTTGCGACCCCAAAGAATATTTTGCACCTATCTGGCAGAAAAAATAAAATCTGGCCCCATGTTATGTTGATCAAGTTTCAAAAAAATCAAAGGAAGACTTTTAGGGTGCGGTAATGATCTTCCAAGCAGAATAACAGGGGCAATTGCCCCTCTTGGCACCAATGAAAACAAACCAGGGCCCAGGGGGTTGGGGTTGCGACTACAACATTCCTCCCCCAATTCCAACTTCCTTCTCCCCACCAAATTGGAAATGAACAACAAAGGGAAAAGAACTCCCAAAATCGACAATTAATGATTCCAATAATCCCAGTATCCCAATGGGACTCGTCGCGGGTCGAGAACTGGGATTATTGATGGAGGCATTTTAAAGTGAACCCGTCACCTCCGGTTTGGAAAACTTATTGGTAATCCTGAAATCGTTAGTTGAATAAATTCTATATTCACACCACTCCGGAACCGTCGGAGCCATCTAGGGATAGCTAAAGGTTGAATAAAATAAGCCGATATTAATGGGCTGGATTACATGGGCGTGGAAAAAATTCTAGGGTTTCCCAGACTGTCAAAGCGGAAAGAGCCAAGAGAATAGGAAACCCAGGCAATTCAACCGTTCCACCAGCCTTTTGAGCGGTGGAATTGACTTGTTGGGTCCTTTCAAAAGGCAGTGAAGTGGAGAAACCATAGATTGTAACCGACATGCCACAAGATGGGTTAGAAGCGGCTGCCCTACGTTGGAAAGGCAACCAATGTCACTAACCTTCCATCCAGGACACTATCGTGTCTCTCCGTTCAATCTAGTTTACTGTGTGAACAATGTCCTTCCCACTGAAACAAGTATACTACGTCGGTAAAGTCAGGCGGCGTTTCTAAAACTCCCGGAAGAGCGCTAGCCAATCAGGAGCTTGGCAGGTGGAAAAATGTGCACAAGCGCCAAAGCGACGATAAGAAATGATGACCAAAAGGACACAGACATGCCGAATATGGCGTTAAAGGAGTCTTCACACCCATAAGTGAAGCGGGATGGGCGATAAACTCCTACTGAGATGGTTTGGACCCTATACAATCACGAAAAAGAAGGTAGAGACAACTTACAAAATTAAGAAGGGAAGTTCAAGGGTGCAAAAAGGCGTTCCCCCTGGCTGGTATCTTACCTCACAATGATCCCTGGTATCAGCGGATCCAGAACTGGAATTTGTGGGGCACCCCATCGACATGGTCCTGTAAACCAAACCATCAATTTTTTCGGGAATTTCTCCATTTCATTATATGTATATTAATTAAGTGTGACATATCAAAGTTGTGTTTTTTTAAATGGAACACCCTGTATTTCGTTGCACTTTTGAATAGGGCAGGAAAAAATAATATGATTTCATATAAGGTACTATGTACCTTGTTACGTTTCATTTTCTCACTAGATTTACTATCGCTCTCATACCCTAAAGACACACGGTATATACGTGATATTTTATTCATTCATATTCACATTCCACTTATAACTTCAAAAAGGATATTGTCAGAACCAGATATTCCTTTCTTCGTTCCGTGATCTTTCTCGGTAGTGCAAAACAAGTGATAATCTACAATAGAAGGTGCTGAAATTCGTTCTATTCAAAGCAGTGCACAATGTCATTACGTTTATTGTTCGGGCTAGCAGTCTTGGAGATTGTCGATGTGATGCCTTCCCTTTGATATCTCTTGATGAGCTCATCATTTGAGATACATGAATCATTCGGATACTAGCCGAACTATGGGTCATTTTATTCCATCAGACCCACTGATATGCCCTTCGACTTCAACTATTTTTGGTTGTACTCAGAGGGCCTAAAACAAAAGAATTATGTTGTGAACAATTTGTAGGTTATCCTGTTCAGAATATTCTGCTTTATCACTTCAATATTATCGTGATCAGGTAGATTGATTATGGGACTTACCTCATCATTCAACCAGCTGGAATTTTCCTCGAAATTCATCTTGGGATGTTTGTTTGGTAATGTATTTTCAGATTCCTTCATTGAACTTGACGTTTTCAGGTTTGTCACGCTACCGGCACAGAGTTGCCAACGGTAGATCGGTTAACTGTTCCTGAATGCCGTTGGATTTTAATGATTGTTGTGTCGTGGGTTAATCTGATAAACTCCAAGGGGTGCTGTTGTAGGTGCACTTGGCATTTAATGGGTCTTCAAACCATAATTTATTCGTATCGCGAGAACGCACTAGCGCCAACCTTGGTTGTGTAGTGAACCTGTAGATAAATCTGATTGGTTGAGAGTATCGTCCTAGTCAGAAGAGCCAATCAGAAGGGTTCTCTTTTTTTCACATAGTTTTGGGAGAGACAGGTGTTCAGAGTGTGGAGTGATGGTTTCCAGAAAGTGGCTCAAGAACGTTTATGATTTTAACGTCATCCTTGAATGGGAAGTGTTTTGGGTCCAAAATAATTATTTCCCGATGGGTTTGTGAAGTTGTTGCCGATATTTTTTGGTGAACCTTCCGGGATTGAACCTCCTAGAGGGATTTTGAATCATTTCACTCCACTCCGTACGCTTCCATTTGAAAATCTGTGGAAACTCGCAATCTTTGTGCCAAGGTAGGTTTAACGAATACTGTAACTTTCTTTCGTTTCGATTTCAATCACCAAACTCGCTCTCTTGAGTTTTGGCGATTCAAATAAATTCAAATCTGAAACTCTACATATTCGATTTGTTCATAGGTCATTAGAGCCCATAATCGAGTACGCTCATCCACGGTGTAAAGGTGTTGGACCGCTTAGAACTAAGTTATACTATTGGAATTTGGACCTAAAGAACCCCAAAGGACTTGGGTATGTAAAATTCATGCATTTGGTAGCAAAATCGCGAGATTTGCCATTTACTATGAATTTGAATGTAATTTCAAGACATTGTTATTGCTATTCATATATGTATAGGGCGAGGAGAAAATATGGTTTTATAAATAGTTTTGTCAGTGAATAGTAATTGATCAGTTTCGAGGTTCATACTGGGTGAACTTCAAACTGGTGCAAATAGTATTCAATGTTATTATATGGGATAGAGTTGAGAAATTGTTCCACTTAAGATTTTATATTCATGTTGTTTCAATGGGGGTAGTAATAGTTGCTTTTAAGGTGAAATAAGGGGAATAATCAATGGGAACCCATACAGGGTGTGTCCTTAATTCACTATTGTTATAATTTATTATTCAGAGTTTTATAGGGGGGTTTAATTTGTGAAATCATTAAAGAAAGGAAAGGACGTTTATTTATATATAGGGTGAAGCAAAACTCATCCTAGCTGAATCTCTTGATTTTATTTAATTTGATACTTTGAGATATTTGAGAGTACATAGGTATTCATTTCCAGTTAATATGTTGTTGTTTGGGATTATCAAGTATACGGGGCGGTTGAAAGATACTGAACTGTTTGATTACCATGATTCTATTTAATTATCACACTTACTTTTGCTATTTGCCGAGTTTGGGGCAAAATATATATTTGCTAAAATATTTCCTGAGGAAGAGTTTTGAATAGTTTTTGTTCCTTCCTCAGGGTTCTTTCCACGGGTTGGATTCTTTCCACGGGTTGGATTCTTTCCACGGGTTGGATTCTTTCCACGGGTTGGATTCTTTCCACGGTTGGATTCTTTTCACCGGGTTGGATTCTTATCCCGTGCTGGCTCTTAATCACGATGCTGGTTCTTGTCCGTGCTGGTTCTTTCACTGCTGGTTTTTTTCTACGGGCTGATTCTTTTCTACGGACTGGTTCTGTGGCTGGAGATATTGGAGCCTAGAAGGTGAATGACTCAAGATTGTCAAAGTCATTCCGACATACAGGGTGGTCTGCGTAGCCACGCCCCTATACAGGGTGGTCTCCATATCCACACTGATATACAGGGTGGCCCTCTCAAGCGATACCTTTCCCAGGGTGCTCCATTGGACTACCAGGTTTATGGTCTGAGGCAGTGAGGTTCTAAGGCGCAGGGAGCGCGAGGAACCACAGGTTTTCCCACACATTTATTTTAAGTTATTATTTGATTTGCTGGGAAATTAAGGATTATTCTATGGGATGATTTTGTGAGCGGAAATTATTGTGTATTATTCTTCTTAATGGCTTAATTATATTGATTGCGCCTACGCCTGAGCTCACGCGTCGCCTGCGTTTAAACATTTTTTTAATGGCACTATGTAGCCTACTTTAATTTCTGCGTCAATGCGCTTGTCATGTCGTTATATAGCTTATGCTTCTGTAGTCATGCATATTTTGGGGCTTGAGCTTGCTTACGCTTGCCTGGTTATTTGCTTATCCTGTATTTTTATTTTTATTGGGTAAATTTCAAGCACGTCAATTTGTGTAAAATAAATCACCAATAGTACAGTACACCATAGCGGGTTTTTTTATTTCATTTAGTTCAACCCATTTGGTAATTTGGGGGTTGAATATCGAACTGGGTATTTGGGACAAAATTTACCTGGCGCCCATAACTATAAATTCACATTACCGAACCACCCCATCTCCACTCGAGTTAGCCCAAAATACCCATCTGTCAGTTTGACAGCTGAGGCCATTACGTGCGCGTCGGATTGTAGGTCGCAACCTAACTATAACCGTTCTCGAGTTATTGATTTTTTTATGAAAATGCTAGGTACAATTGGAAAATAAATAACATCGAAATCTATAGAAATCATCCCTTCGAATTTTGACCCAGCATGAAAGAGGTTTTGGGCTATTGATTTCGATAAAACCCGTTTCTCAATATTATACAGAATGTTGAAAAATCATTGTCACTTTTTTATAATTTCGGACAGAGAAAACTTTGTTATTTCAAATGGAACACCCTGTATTTTTTTGGTCTGAACAATATAAAATTCAATTATCTTTCATTTAATATTGGGTTTCCCTATACCTAACCTGAATAGTTTTTCAGATATTGGCATTTTCAAATAGTAGTTCTTATTTCAATGCATTCTTTGAATCAAGATAGCTTTAAAACGACATTTATTCAACTTTTTGAAAGAATTCTTATTGACAGTTATTGTGTGTTACGTTATTCAAAACATTCACTGAATTATTAGTGTCGAAAATGAAAACTTATCCCATTCAAGAGCGGATAGATATGATTTTAGCGATTGGTGAGTGTTTAGAGAATTGCCTTTTGGCGTCGAGGGTGTATGCCCAAAAATATCCAGACCGGAATCATCCAAACAAGTTGGTTTTCAAACGATTGCTACATCAATTTCGTAGGACTGGAAGTGTAGCTTATGAAAAGGCAAATAGACCGAAATCTATCATCGGAAATGAGGAAAATGAATGGGATCAATCATAGAAAACCCTCATACGAGTCAACGTAAGATCGAGAAAGATACAGGGATAAGCAGACGGAGCATTTCTAGGGTAATAAAAAAATACAAATTTCACCCGTATTGTATTCAGATGCACCAGGAATTATATGAAATAGACTTCCATTGACGAATCGAGTTTTGTCTATGGGTTCTGGACAAGTTTTGTGAGGATGAACATTTTTTGGATCCCATTTTATTTTCTGATGAACCTACTTTTCATAACAATGGCTTAGTGAACAGACAGAACTTCCATTATTATAGTGATGTGAATCCTCATTTTTTCCGCACTTTGGATCACCAGAATAGATGGTCTGTTAACGTATGGGGAGGAATTATAGGTACACAAGTTATAGGACCATACTTTTTTGGTGGAAACTTGAATAGTCAAATTTTTTTACAATTTTTACGAGATGATCTGCCTGAGCTTCTGGATGATGTGCCACTAAATATCAGACAACGGATGTGGTGACAATTGGATGGAGCTCCGGCACATTTCAAATTCAGTGTCAGACAGTTTTTGAATATGTGCTTTCCGACTAAATGGACTGGTAGGGAAGAACCACAAAATTGGCCAGCGAGATCACCAGATTTGACTTGCCTCGATTTTTTCCTATGGGGATACTTGAAGAATGAGGTTAACGACTCTCCTCCAACCACACTGGTAAATATGAAGGTGATAATGAGGGCTGCTTTTCGAAGAGTGGCGCCTCAAATGTTATTTAATGTTAAGATGTATTTCATAGAGAGAGTGGCTCTTTGTATTCAACAGGATGGTAGTCATTTACCTACTTCGAATTAAATACATTTGTGTTTCATATTTTGTTGTTGTTTCAGTTGAATATTAAAAAAAAATGTATAGTCTGTTTAATGAACTACTGTCAGAATTAGTGATGGGAATACCGGTTCCTCCCGTGTCGCGTTACAGACGCGACCGCTCCAGAAAAATACCGCGATTTTGTTACCGAGTTGAAGCGATAGATGTCAGGTTATTTTATAATGGAACCGTATATATCGAAACAAACGAGATCGCTGAGGGCGACGATCGCGACGAGTAACGAAATAAACTGAAACAATATTGTAACGGGTAACCTAACCACGCAGTTCGTAGTTGGTAGTTATTGTTGTATTGAAGGTTGAAGGGTTGTGTGAGGTAAATTAATAGGATACGTACGTACTGAACTTAGCGCCGAAGACAAGTGATTTTTTATTGAAAATAAAGGTGAGAAAACAATTTATTTTGATATTGAATTTCATAAATATGTTTCTGGATGAATAGATATTATTTTATTTCATACTGCAATTGAAGAAATGGAATTTTGAAAAATGTTTTTTGGGGTAGAATCATAGTAAATCTGAAAAATATATTTTGTTCTAGTTTATCCTCCATTTAAGAAGATGTCTTGAAGAGAATCCATTAAATCATCCAATGTTTGGAATTTTTTCAAAGCAAACCCAAAGGAGACAAAATTGCCATATGTAAAATGTGTAGAAGCAAACTGAGTTATAGATCAACATCAAATAATTTGAGGAAACACATGTAGAGAAAGCATCCTCTTGTTAAACTAACCGGTGAGGGCATTGAAGGCAACGAAGTGACAGAACAGAGAGGTGATGTCATGGAAATTGGTATGGGGGATGAGACAAAGCCGGAAACTAGTGGTATAGTCACAGAAATCTCTAAACCACCCGAACCAGTGATAAAAACTCAAACAACAGTGAATGCTTTCCTTCGCAAGAAAATGGGTGTGATTGCCAGAAAAAATATAGATGATAATCTGATGCTTCTTTTTACCCATGATTTTCAGCCATTCTCGGTTGTTGAAGATTATGGATTCAGAAAATTTGTAGAAGCACTCAATCCATCATATCAGTTGCCATCAAGAAAGACTGACAGAATCTCTTCTACCAGCGGAATTCGAGGAAATATACAATAAAACAAAAATGGTTATGATGGGTAATCTTCACTATCCTAGAATAAGTTTTTACTGGGATAGTCAATTAGAAATCCCTCAGATATCACGAGCAATGCCAATAAATCGATTTTATTCATTGAGACAAAATCTTCATTTCATCAATACGATGAACAAGGACGAGGATAACAAAGATCGCTTCTGGAAAGTGCGTCCAATATATGACATCATAAGAGCTTGCCTTTAGAAACACATTTGAGTATTGATGACCAAATGATCCCCTTCAAAGGAAAACTGAATGTGAAACCATACGTACAAAAAAAACCGAAACCATGGGACATCGAACTTTTTGCGCTGTGTGGTGTGGAACAATGTTTGATTTTTTACTGTATCAGGGTGCCACGACAGAACTTGGTACAACCAAACTAGAAGTTTTCGGACTTTGAGCATCTGTTGTATTAAAATTGGCAGAAAGAATCCATAACGGCAATTTTCAACTGTATTTTGATAATTTTTTTAGTAACTATAATTTGCTGCAATATTTGCGACAAAATAATATATTTGCAGCCTGTAATGCAAGAATCGATAGATTTAGTCGCCCTCCGTTCACTTCAGATAATGATATGAAAAAATAAGGACGTGGTTCCATGGAACAGTTGGTAAGTGACGACGGAAATGTTAAACTTACCAAATGGTATGACAATAAGCCAGTGTACCTCGCATCAAACTTCATGGGGCTTGGACAGACAGACCATTGTAAACGATGGGATAAGAAAAATAAAGAATATATCCAGGTACTACGCCCTGAAATTGTAAAAAATTACAATATGTATATGGGAGGGATAGATAAAATGGATTTTTTAATCACTCTTTACCGAACATTTATTCGTTCAAGAAAATGGACATTACGAATGTTCACTCACGCCATTGATTTGGCTTGCACAAACGCATGGTAAGAGTACAGAAAGCAGGCAGAAGTCCTCAATACTCCAAGAAAAGAGATATTGGATTTAGTTCACTTTCGAAGCTACATCGCAGATGTGCTTATAAAAGCGGGTGAGACGCCATCGAAAAAACGTGGAAGACCATCCTCAGAAACGTCAACTCCACCTGGAACACCAACATTAACAAGAAGAAAGGTTTCAGAAAACAGACATCTGCAGGAGGTGTGACTTGACGGTGTGGAACATTTACCTGCAGTTAGTGAAAACTACTCAAACAGGTGCAAAATGCCAAACTGTAAAGGCAAGACACAATTCTTTTGCATAAAATGCAATGTACATTTGTGTATCGCAAAAAAAAGCAACTGTTTTTTGGAATATCACAGTAAACTGTAAAATAACTTGTCAGTGTATTGTTTATACTATCACATTGGTTTTGATTACATCATTCCTCATGTACCATTAACTCATACTGTACTGAATTTAGCACAACGAAAAACACAAAAATTAGCAATCACAAATTTTTTATTATAGGCTCAAAAATCATTGAAAAATCAGACATACGGTGTGCAAAATATTTCAAAAAACAAAAAATTATCAGTGAAAGGGATAATTTCCAATTAAACTGAACGTCGGTGAAAGAGTTGAAAACAATATTGAATTCGTTATAATATTTACTTTGTAGCATTTTAGCGGTGGTGTTCCAAATAGTTTTAACTACCGCTTCTTCGTATTGTAGTCTTCTCCGTTGTCTTTTCGCATATTAAATGCCCAATCTTGCAATATTACATTCAATTTCTCGATGGAAGTATTTGGTTCAAATTTATATCTTTCTGTATCGCAAAACGTAGAAAATTGTCGCCAGATTGATGATTGCGTCGCAACTGTGTATTAGTAGGCACACAGGTATTAACAATTTGACAAATTTCGGCGTTCGTAGACTCACCGGATCGACTCATTGTTAGTGCTTAGGAATTCAATAAGTTGTTGACAAAAATGTCAAACTATTTATTTTGGCAACCTAACACCGCGATAATTGATAAACAAATGAATAAGTGAAAAAACCACTAGTGCATTTGTCGCTGTAAAAGTTGCAGCTAACTTTTGCCGCTGTCAAACTGACAATTACACTGGGCATATGCGATTTTTTATACATGAGTTGAATTGTCATTGGTATTGTTTCTATAATGTGTATATCTCAAACGTTTCAAAGCCGAATTTATCCATTTTTTTTCTAGGATAGTTGGGAGTGAAATTTCTCAGGTTTTTTTTTATTTATCAATTTACATTTCCACTTGCTGTCGCATCAATCATATTTATAGGAAAACCCGTTGGTGAACACCTGTTGGTGAACACTTGTTGGTGAACATCTGTTGGTGAACACCCAACACAGCCCAATAGGGCCCAACCACCAACCATTTTGCCCTGTCAATTTGTTCTTGATAAAGTGGCGCTGCTGTCGCTCTGTCTTACACTCTACCGATTTGTTTTCAGAAAGAGTTATTGAGTATATGTTCTGTTTGCTGTTGCATCATTCTTGTTCGAGTCCTTCGGAGAGTTCCTGGGGACACCATAGTTGCTGATTTGGAAATCAAATCCGATTTTCTATCAAGAAGGGGTTCTCGAAATCTTGAAACCGCAACTCCAACCTGAACAACTTTTCTCTGGTCACCAAGCCATCCACCACGACGAAGACGACAGCAGTCTTCGATTTCATCAAAGAATCGAGGTGAGATTCATATATAGTAGCTGATTATTATTATTATCGTTTTCGGTTGATGACATTTTTATCATTATTTTTTATATCCTTTCGATTATTTCATTATAATTATTATTATTTTCGGTTGCGGACTTTTTTCATAAATATCAAATTGGTGATGGTAGAAAGTGGTGGGGATAATTTTTCTATAACTTAATGATCGCGGACGAGCAGCGTCATTAGTGTCTTGACCATCGTGAGAGAAACATCTGTGTTTAGAGGGAGAACCAGCTTAAAAAATATATTTTCACTCAGAGTTTCTTCAAGATGTAAAGTGTGAGTATTTCGAGCGTTTCATTACCAATTGTACGATTATTTTCCATTCTTTCATACATGGTATTGGATCATTTTATTATTATTATTTTATTCGGTTGAGATGAGTTTTTCAGTTTTTACACGTCGAGGCGATAGACATTTACTCGTTTTGAATCATTGTTATGATCAATCCTTTTACAAAAGAGAATTCAAACTTGCCACAGGATATTATCCACTATTCAACGTCACTGAGAGATAAGACAATCAGTTTTATTTCATTACCGAAAACGCATCCATAATTCTAACACTCGTCCGAACACAAACAAAACCATTAAAAAATCCCGATAAGCGACAGTCACACCAACCCACCTCATTAAGAGCCGTATCCGACTCATAAATCACAAATTATCGCTACCGATAAATGTATAAACATCCTAGATGGTCATTATTTCCCAGACTAGCCGACCGCTACCTGTCAGGCAGTAAAATATTATCCAATTATAATAGAAAATACGCGAGACCGGGTTAGATAAACAGAAGCCTTATCATGTTTACAAATGTCCCCTCATTAAAAAAACTCATAAAACACACTAAGTCCCGCCCCAGCTTCCGATCGGAAGAATATTATAAAAAGCCACCGGGAGCATAAAGAATAAGTTAGTTCCGAACAGTAGTCCGTGGAATAATCACGCCTATCATAAGTGAAGATAATTAGTATGCATTCATATTAGTGAAATATGTCACGAGAAATGAACTCTTTCCACGGGTAAACACCATATCGATTAACGAAGTACTAACATGACATCCTTTTAACTAGAGTCAGTGTAAAAACAATATTTCACCGCATAAATGCAGTATGCATT
>JAFIRS010009102.1:0-12080 GCA_018342105.1 Gonioctena quinquepunctata | reverse complement strand
TATACATTACTATGGTAAATGTTCTCAGAAAATAGAAAGAAATAACAGGTAGTAAGGCCCAGACCCTCCTAGCCCCTTCCCCACTTCTCTATGAAATACCTTTTGATGGGCTAAAATTTTCCGTAGGTCACTCAGGTATATAAGTTATCTCAAAATAGCAATAAATAGGCATCTACGCATATAATTTAAAGAAGATTCTACAACTTTCTCAAAATATTGTAGATTTTCGGATTCGAGTTTTTTTCGTTTCTTTGCATTTTCTGAGAAAATGTAATGTATATTTTTTTTCCACCATCAGAAAGTAGAGATCTCAACGAATAAAAAGCCTATCGACTTTTTAAAAAAAGCTGATATTTTGACGCGAGAATTTTCGATTGAAAATTAGGGTGGTTTTTCGATATTAAGTCAAAATAAGGTAAAAAAATAAATTTTTCAAATCAAATAAATTACAGTGTGTTTGGGACATAAAAAGGTAAGTTTTCACCAAATTTCGTGGAAAAAAATTTTTCTTTGTAAAAGATAAAAATAAAAAACCAAAAACTTGGTTATTTCAATTTTTCACATAAATTTTGAGGTTATGTGAAAAAAGTGTGAATACAAAAGTTGTAGATCTTTTAATTACCTACTTTGCCATTTAATTTTTTTCCATAGAACTTGTAGTTTTGCCGGAAATCGAGATTAACCGTTTTTTACCCTTAAAAACTCACCCCCTTCCACTTCCCGACCTCAGATCGCCCGTAAATTATTTTTCCTTTAATTTTTATTGGGGTCTCTTCCTTTTCCAATGGGTTTCATCCTACTATTATTTTTTTTCACTTTTTAAGATTTTTAAAGGCTTCAGCCCTGGTCTATATAAGCGGCCAAAGTTCGTAAAAACGTCGTATTGGGGTAGGATTGACAAAAAAACTGTTTTTTTAGTCGAAATAAGACAAAGTAAGGATGAAAATATATTGATAGGAACTCATAAACATCAATCTTATTGATGATAGAACATTAGGGTGTATGCGGGGCATAGTAAAAAAATCGTTTTTCCGGATTATTTTTCCAGCATTATTTCAAAACCAACAAGTTATATTTTGTCAAGATATCATAGTGTCAGTCTATTGTAGGCAAAAAAACGTGTTTTGTTTCTTGATGACTCTCTATTTTTTTTTTAATTTTCGAGTATACCCCTATACCTTTACAAACAATTGACAGATCGTTTTTGATTACGAAAAAAGGAATTAATTACTACTTCCCATTGAATAAAAGATAGGGTAACATTCTGATGAACTCAATTGTTCAATATTACCTTTCATTTAGATAAAGGGTGTGTTACATTTTTTTAGGTCATTTACAATGTTTTTATTGAATATCTAGAAAACTGTTCCGTTAATTTGGACCATATTTTACTCACAATAACTCATAATACGATAGTTTTATCAACGTTGTATGTTGCGTTTCTAAGATATGCATTTTTGAAGTTTACGGTATTACGATAAATGGGGTAACCTATCGATTTAACAAAATATTATGGAACTTTTCGACACATTCAATTCTATTATAAAACTTTTCGAAATCAATTATTTATTTGATACTATAAACAACACAAACCACACTCAACAACAATTTGGAACTCAACAGTATAAACTAAAAAAAATCGAATTATAAATACCGACTTCTAACATAAAAAGTCAATTAATATTATGGAAATTATAATATAACAAATCGAAATAGAAACTAATTAGTTATAAACAACATAATCAACAATTTACATAATGGAACTCTCAAAAAACAAACAATAGCCCTATTACGCTGCCGCATAGCGTCCAGAGTGTTTTTAGGTAAATTTTGAATTTTCAAGTACATATTATATGGTAAACTGTTAATAGATGATTTTCACTGATTAACTTATAGAATAAATTCGACATAATCTGAAGTTAAATGTAAATGTCATTTTACCCATAAACGTCAAAAATGTCCAGTGTAATTTCATGATCCTTACCCCAAGGAGGAGAAACATTTCCGGAAATTTTTTATTTGCTATGCTAACGATACAAAATACAGGTTTAATTGGTCGAAAATGTTAGGTGTGGAATTTTCAATACAATTATGACGGAAAAAGTTCTCTTGAATACTTTGATATTTCAATGGGGTTGTGTCAGCCTAAACGCGAAGTTAGAAAAACCCGGTATATAAAAAAATTATTGCTTTATACTTTGTTATACATAGTTGTTTTTGTTATTTTTTGAAGTTTTCGAAAAAAAATGTATTATTTGTTTATAACAAATTGTTAAGTTAATAAACAATGAAATTATTTATAAAAAAAAATTATTTCTCTGTTAATTCATTGAAAAAGGTCAAAGATGATTTTTGAGAATAAAATAATTTCTTAACTAATTATTTAAACGATTGAAATATAAAAAAAAACGATTATAAACAATAAAAAAATGTATTTAAGGAAAAATTTTTTTTAATCATAATTTTACCTATTTTTTTTTTTTTTTTCTAATTATTTAAAAGATTGAAATATAAAAAAATATTTATAAACAATTAAAATATATGTTCTGGTTCCACGAAAGGGATATCCTGTAATGTTCAGAGAACATCGTGGGAACCAAGGAAAGAAGGTAGGAGTTGGTGTTCTTCTTAAATTTCTGAGGTTGTATGCCTCGGGAACACCTCCTAGGGTAATGAGTTCCAAAGCCTCGCAGTTTGTTGGATGAATGAGTCTTTGGAAAGTGATGTTCTGCAGGTCTCCAAAGTGACCACGAAGGGGTGTGAAGACTGAACTTGACGGGTTAATCTCGAAGAGACTGCCAAAGGAGGAACGATTGTTGATATTTCAGAAGAGCATCGCCCATGAAAATATCTATAAAATAGAGACAAATCGCCAACTTTTCTACGGTGTTCCAGACAAGTGAGCGAGTTTGTAAGCGAGGCATCACCGACGAGACGAATTGCCCTTTTTTGGACAGAATCCAATAGCTTCAGGATATGTTTAGGTGCCGCACTCCAAATATGGGAACAGTATTCCAGGACAGGTCGGATCTGTGCCTTATAGATCATAAGCAGCTGACTGGAGGTGAAATAGCTCTTGGCACGAAACAAAAACCAAGTTTTGGGATGCACTTTTGGCAATGGACCTCACGTGATTTTCCCAGGAAAGGTTATTGCTGATAGTAATACCAAGCATCGATATGGATGACTTCAGTGGTATGGTTACTCCTGACAAAGTTATGTTAGGCACAGTGAGATCGGCTTTTCTAGAGAAAGACATGCTTGTGTTTTGTTTGCATTGAATTCTACCAAGTTATTGGATCCCCATTCGGAATTGTTGCTAAGTCCATATTTATATTGTTAACATTTCTTCCTCGTTCATTTCTGGTTTCTATGGGATAAGTTGCTTTCACGGGCTGATATAGGGCCCTGGAAGAGAAAGCGGTATGGAGGGTACTATCATCGGCAAAGCTGTGTACGGACATGAAGTTGCTTTCAACAGGTCGTTGATGTGAAGTAAAAATAGTGTTGGTGCTAGAATGGATCCTTGCGGAACACCAGCATTTATGAGTAGAGTGTCAGATGAAACTCCATCGACCACTACATGGAGAGACCTGTTTGAGAGAAAACTAGCAAGCAGAGAACACAGCTGAGGGGGCAAGCCATAAGATGGAAGCTTGGCGAGGAGTCCCTGGTGCCAAACTCGATCGAACGCCTTGGAGATATCTAATGCCACAGCTAAAGTTTCTCCATACTTTTCAATAGATAGCTGCCATATATGTGAGACGTATGCGAGCAGGTCACCAGTTGATCTCTGATGGCGGAAGCCATATTGCCTATCATTGATAATTCCTGAGTCTTCCAGATATTTCATGAGCTCGATGTTGATTGCTTTTTCCATGACCTTTGAAATAATAGATAGCAGTGCGATAGGTCTGTAGTTGCTAGGTAGGGTCTTTTTGCCTTTTTAGGGACTGGCTGTACTCTTGCAATTTTCCAATTGGACGGAAATACCCCAAATTGTAAGAGTGGTTGAACAACTTGCAAAGAACAGGTGTTAGTTCGGGGCACATTTCTTGAGAACAATCGGCGGGATTCCGTCAGATCCACAGGCTTTGTTGGTGTTGAGACCCAGCAAAATCTTTCTGATAGTACGTTGGCGAAAGGTGATCTCGGGCATGTGACTGTCAATAGGTGTAATGTTCGGGGGTTGTTTTCCCGAAGAATCCAGAGTGGAATTTCCAGCAAATAGGTGCGCAAAGATATTGGCTTTTTCCTGGGCAGTCGTTGCTAGTGTTCCATCTTCTTTGGTTAGGGGAGGAAAAGAGCTGGAAGTGAAGTTTCTTCCCACAGCTTTGGCGAAAGACCAAAATGAACGGGATCCGTTGGGACATTCAACAAGTTTTGATCTTATTTTGGCATTATGAGCATCTTTTGAACATTCTATTGTCTCTTTGCATATGCCTCTAGCCTCAACGTATGCTGCTCTGGTCTCAGGTCCCGGATTTTTTTGCCATCGATGGTATGCTGCCTGTTTGGAAGCCACAGCTCTAGAGCAGTTTCTGTTAAACCAGGTCTTATCGGATGATGTTCTTCTTTCGGTATTTGGTATGTAAGTTTGCATCCCTAACATGATGATTTCAGAAATTGCCTCAGCACATCGTGTTGGATCTACTGAAGAGAAAACAAACTCTCTTCCATGGAAACGCTGAGAAAAACATACGAAGACCTTCCCAGTCGGCCGAATTGTAATGCCACATGAGACGGGGTGGTATTGTGCAGCTCGATGGTAAATGGAAAGAGCATGTTGTGGAGATGAGGGTGTGATCAGAGTTTCCAAGTGGGCCACAAACTTCTATTCTATACGGGTCAGGATTGGTGGTGAGGAAAAGATCTAGTGTATTGGCAGACTGGTTGTTGACATCAGGGATGCGGGTTGGTAGCTCGACCAGTTGTTCTAGACCATGAGTGATGGCGAAGGCCTCAGCTTGACGACCTGCATCATCTGTTTTGTTAGAGAATTTGAGCCAGGCAGCATTATGTACATTGAAGTCCCCCATGATTATGGTTTCAGCTGTTGGATGGTTTTCCTGAATGTAGTCCAGTTTGAGTGATAAAAACTCAAAGAGGTTGTTATATGAAGGTTCATTAGGTGATAGGTAAAGGCAGCAGAGGAACTTAGTCACTTTGGTATCAGATAGCTTAAACCACATCACATCAAAGTCTTTCGGTTCCAAACTCTCTTCACGCTGGCATGAAAGGTTAGCCTTAGCGTAAAGGCAGACTCCACCTTTGAACCTGAATCGAGAATGGAGTTCGTAACCAGGACAAAGCATATGGACCTTGTTGGTGGACGAGTTCACTTGTGTTTCTGTTAGAGCCAGAATATCCGGTTTTTCTGTCTGTAGGTGATGGTGGACGTCATTGATGTTCTTGTTGAGTCCACGGATGTTGCAAAATTAATCTTTAATGTTGAGTCCCTCGAGTACCTCTCGCCCGGAAATCTGAATGGAGAGGTATTTTACTTCCGGAGTGTTTTACTCTAGGAGACTTCATCATTATTACTATTAGCTGAAAATAAAGGAGGAATTGGGGAAAAGGAAAGAGGGAGACCGGAAAGTATCGACCGAACACTGAAACATGGAATGATCCATTTCACAGCACACAAAGTCGATATGGTGGTATTTCACCGGGCGATGAGACCATCTTCCACCTACAAATAAGATGGTGAATTTTTTTTTTTTAAATCCCAAAATAGTCTGTTTATAAACAATTTCTTAACAAATGACGTAATATTTTTTTTTTCCAATGTTAATAATACCTATATTAGATGCAAAAACAGGAATAATAAGATATTACTGAAAAAAAAATTTTTTTGATAACATTTTTTAGAAATTTCATTTTTTGTTAATTTAAAAAAATTATAATTAACAAAATAATAAACTTAAAATTTTTTTTTTGCATTGCTTTATTAAGTACCTAAATGAAAAGAGCTCCACGAAGCGAAAATTTTATAGACCAATTATTTAAACTTTTATGTCGTAATTTATAAAAACAGAGATTGGAAAAAAATTAGTCAATTAACAATGGTGTAACTTTTTGAAAAATCGACATGAAAATTTTTTTTACCGAGTTTTTTTTCGTTCAAGTGTCTAGATTACACCATAATTTATTCAAATTTTTTAATTGTTATTTAATACTATAAAAAAATTATTTTAGGTGATATAACGGCTTTTTAGACGGTGCGCCTATGCCGTAACGACCTCGCGGAGCCCTATTTTCAGCGTTAATTTTTTTTATAAATAATAGAGATAGAGTTCCGGGAGGTAGGACTTTTTTATTGGAAATTTCCTCCTCTTTCAGGATCTTTTTTCATAATTCCTTAAATATCATTATTTACGAAAAACGAAATACCTTCTTTTTTTAATCTTATTTTGTTAATAAAAATCGCAATTTTTTACGTGCTAATAAACCCTTAAAAAAGATTTTTTCTAGACGTCATTCCGAATCGAATGAGCTATCGCTCATATTTTTAGGAGCTTTATATCTATTTAACACGTTTTTGAACTTGTTGATTAGACTATATGGTGTGATCAGATTTTTTATAAACATGCGATTAGCTCTTTGGTTCTGCTAGCTTAACGTTAAGTAGCAGAACCCGCGATATCTCCCATAATTGAAGAGCAAAAAATTTGTCAACAGAGTAATAAATTAGCCTAAAATTATGGCCAGAAAAAAAAAACGAAAATCCCAAGGTATTTCTTCTAGCTTTACGGGGGGTGAGCTTTATAGTCAATGAATAATAATGAGTCTCTTAGATGTTTGGCAATACTATACAATTATTTTCACAACAGCAGCGTACTCGATTTTTTTTTTTCGAAAAGTAGACCTTACAAACCCCAACCCCATATCGACAAAAAGCTCTTGAAAAATGCCATGCAATGATGCAATAAAACCTAGGGTGTTGCATTTGAAAAAGTCGCGTTACTGTCATTTGTAATTTGTCATTTTCGAAAAATCGTAGTAGGCGATGAACATAGTTCGCTTGCATCCCAAAACATGCGCTGAAGCCTAATAAATCGACTTGAAAAAAGTGGTTACGTTATTTTGAATGGTTCTGAAGTTATGAATTTTCCTGTGGGTCTATGCACGACGTTATTTTGACAAATAAATTGACATAAGTCAGAAAATATTGCAGATAAGTCTAAGAAACCCGGGTGCGTTATATCGACAATTCAGTGGCGAATCTAAAAATGTAACAAAAATGGGGAGTCGCCATTTCAAAAACCAGAACTTAGTTGTAGTGTACCTCATTTTGGGACATCATGTATATAAATAGAACAATTTTTAGAATGTGCCTCATTGTCGTACCTATCGTTTAAAAAACAATCAAGTCGATAGCTTGGATAGAAAAAAGTTATGGAGCTTGCACGCACCCCTGGGCCACCCCGTATACTATTTTACGAAGTAGAAAAACTCAGTCATCTCCACAATTTAATATCGCAAACGATTAGTTATGTGATGGTGGATAGGTAAAAAACCATCGATTAGTACATGTTTCGAACCTCTATAGGTTCATCATCAGCTGAATGTAAAATTATGGAGAAGAAAAAATGATGGGTAAAAACATTAATTATATGACACGAATTCATTTTCAAAACAAATGACAAAAAAAGTTTGACATTCAAAAATTATTATTTCCCTTTTTCTTTAACTCTAGGGAGGCTAAAGCCATTAGCCAATATAAAAGGATCTAACGACATGTGGAACAAATATACTATTGCTTCATTTGAATAATTTCCTCCGTGTTACTGCCTCTTTCATATTTACCCCAACTTTTTCCTTCGCCTATATCTGTGAATGAGGCTAACTTCACATTGGTTGTCTGAACATTAATATTCATAATTCAACGCATCTTGTGTACATTTGATTTACTTAACCGCATATACGAATAAAACTGATCACCACATCCTTCCTCTTAGAGATATTATAATACAGTGATATTCGAAATTTGTTGAACTGTGAACAGTGGCGTAACAATAGGGTGGCAAGCCAGGCAAAATGCCAGGGGGGACCCAGCCGGAGAAATTCTATGGGACAAGAAAGATTACGCAACGTAGCTATTCTATCCATTGAACATTCCATGGTCCGAAATTTGAACTTTGATGTTGTCATTGACACTTTTGCTGAACAGAAATCCCGAAAAAGGGAATTTTAATAATTAAAATTTTGAGTAAAATAAAAATTGTTATTTTATTTCAATACCCAATACGCACTTTAAATTAAAAGTTACTAGAAAATCAACGAAAAATGCACACAATAATTATAATAGCGTTTGTATACTACGTACTTTACATAGTGATTTATTAAAAAGAAACTAGAACGTTGGTTGACCTTGACGGGCCTCTAACATATAAGTTACGCCACTGACTATTAATAATCCATTAGTGTATGAACAATATCCTAGTTTTCTTGGTCAACAAGCATTATTCACTGTTATGAGAAAAGAAAAAAAATACGTCGCACATCTAAAGAACAAACGTTGATATTTTTAATTAAATCAAATAAAAGCTTTTCTTTGAAAAGTGTTTTTGACTTGTAAAATTTTAAATTACCATTCATCACATTGGCCAAAATGCTCTATTTTCAATTATACCAAATAAATGAATTCAATCAGTGATTTTGTGCAAAATTATATTGACCTACAAGCATCATTCAAGATTCAAGTGACACAATCTTATCAAAAAATAATCAGACGATAAAATGAAACAGAAGGTAAAACCCAAGTTATATGAAACTAATCTGTTCCATTTGGAAGGCGAGAATCAAATACGTGAATATGCTGAGTATAAATCAATCCCATATTATACAGGGTGTAAACAAACTTAATAATAATAATAAGTTTATTCAATCTCAGAAAATAGACATGGCATTTAGTTACATATAAGTGAACAAACATGTAAAAAGAATACCACGGAAGTAGTGAAAACTACTTGTATGTAGTGTATTGATTTTATCATGGTAGACTTACTCATATTAAAGTGTCTAAGATGGTCTGCAAAAAACTCCATTGCATGAAACTTATCTTAGTATGAAAATAATAAGTATAAATTTTAAAATATGATATGGAAGTAGTCACAGTATGTATATATAAAGAAGAATGCACGAGGAGATGGGTAAATAAAACTTAAATTATATAACTATCATGTGAATGTATATACAGTGCTTCTCAAAAGTCCCCTCCCCCTTCTTATTTTTGGAACGATTATACATAAACAAGTGAAATTTGGAAACTGAATATTAAAGGTTGTTAACTTCCCTACTAGTGATGATAGATGACGAAATCGTCAAAGATGATGTCACAGGCCATTGTGACCAATAATTTTAAATGGAACCCTGCGGCAAGCGACACCTCTTTTAAAAGGTATCGAAAAAACCTATTCAATGATACTAATTTTGTTTGTGTTTATGGCAGTTTAAATGGCTCATTAGTAAACATTAAAATTTAAATTGCATTCAGTATGATATTAATTACAGATTTAAGAATCAGTATCTACTTAAAGAAATTGCTCAGAAGTGACCTCCATTTACTTCCTGAAAGTGAAATATCCTATTTTTAAACTATTCTCGTACTTTTGCAAATGTGTCTGCGGAAACAGCCTCACATTCTGCAACAATACGTTGTTATAAAACGTCAATATTGTCAGGTTCAGTGGCGTAAACCTTCGATTTAAGGTACCCCCACAGAAAAAAATCCAAAGGTGTGAGGTCCGGTGATCGAGCTGGCCATTCCGTTGAACCTTGTCGTCCAATCCATCTACCACGATACTCCTCATCCAAATACCGTCTTACTACACCGTAATAGTGTGGAGGAGCACCATTATGTTGGAATGTTATTTCCAAATTGCCGAATTCATCTGGATTATCTTCCAAAATTTCAAGGATTACTTAACGGTTCTATTGCGTTTTGCAACAGCTCCAGATAAACCTCACCAGTTAATTAGTATTTAAAAAAAAATTATAGAAAACAAATATACGGGTCGACTAGAGAACCTCCTCCTTTTTGGTTTCGTCGGTTAAAAAGAGGCCCAACGATGTGGTTTACTCACATTCTGTGTATTTACATTTCCATTTAGATAGAAAGTACTTTCGTCACTAAAACAAATTGTTTTGACATAGTCTGGCTGTTGGTTAATTTTAGTTTCCATATTTTCACAAAATTCTAGTCTTCGGTCTGGGTCGTCGTCGGAGAGTTGATGAACCATTTTTAATTTGTATGGATGAAATTTGTTTTTTTTCAACACCCTGTGTACTGTACTTCGACTGACTTCACAGGTAGATGCAACGTGAGTTGTTGAAGAAATTTGTGGTCTGCCAGATCGTTTCGCATTAATACTACCCGTTCTTTCAAACTTACGAAGAAGCTCCCTTAAATAAGAAACGGGGCGATCGGGAAACCTCTCATTAAAAATGCGTTCTGCTGCATGAATATTTTGTCCAGTTTCACCAAGAATTAGGATCGCTGCTACTTCATCACCTGAAGCACGTGCCATTTCACTTCTTGAAGCACTTAAACGTTCGGCTCACAACAGTTTAACAAATTATTAAAATGTACAAAAATATTAAAAGTACCAAAAGCTGCTAAAACAGTTAAACGTTCGATTATTGGTCACAATGGCCTTGTGACGTCATCTTTGACGATTTCGTCATCTATCATCACTAGTAGGGAAGTTTACAACCTTTAATATTCAGTTTCCAAATTTCACTTGTTTATGTATAATCGTTCCAAAAATAAGAGGGGGGGAGGGAACTTTTGAGAAGCACTGTATAAAATGAAAAAGAAAAAGAAAGGGCATACAAAGGACAAGAAAAGAACAATAGATACACTAATCCTATCAAAACACATTAAATGATGATATAATTTCCTGAACAAAATATCAGTACTCTAAAAATATATGCATAAAAAAAAGGTAGGCACGAGAAGGTATGTATATAAGACTCACATTAAAAAAAAATCTAATTAGGGAATGAATAAGAGGTAGAACACAATAGATAAACGAATCATATTCAAACCACATTAAAGATGAACAGATTGAAATGTGTGTTTTAACAGAAGTGATAGAATAAAGAAGGTAAGATATTTATTTAATAGGGAATAACATCCTAGGTTAGAAGGAGCTGCTAGATAATTGTATTTGCTTGCAGCCAATGCTTATTTTTAAATTTTTTTTTGAACATTGCAGGTGAATTTATTTCACGGATTTCTAAGGAAAGATATGCCTTCTTAAGGTAAGAGTTCTGTTAACTTTAGGAATATGTCGGCAAGAGGGGATTTCTTGTGGAGTGGACTTATTCTTTGTAGGGTTTTTGTTTTTGGTGAAATTTCTTTGTTTATTACCGTAAGTAACGTTCTTTGATATAGAGGAATCACGAAAAAGGGGGAAAAGAGTTCACTGTGGAAAAAAAGTTCTTGTCTTTTCCATAAATGATTTTAAATCCATCTTGCAAGGCGGAAATTAAAGAATAGTCTATATAGGTCTGCAGTTCAGGCATTAATTTGTCACCTTTTTATAAATCGGTTTAATTTTATTATTTTGAGAACTGGAAACGACCTTTTCTAAAACTGATTGAAATTTGGTTTGAATACTATCACATTATTTTAATTTTGTCTGAGTTTATCGAGTCTAACCGAGGCCTTGTTTTTTTTTTTGAGCTTGTGGTTATTTGATTTATTTTTTTTCGGTGCATTTTCTAATTTATGGTGTTCGAAATGCGTTTCTTCTTTTCTTTGAAATTTTTTTGGTTCCTAATTTCTTTTTCTAGATGTTCTCCTAGGTTGGTGTATTTATCAACAAAGGATTCGTTAATTCCAAAGGTTATTTGTAGCCGAATTTATCTTATTTCAGTTTTTTTTATTTTCATTTGTAGATGCCCTTTGGTTTTAAGGTTTTGGGATTGTTTTATTATTGTCAATTTTGTCTTAAAATGTTCTTTGTTTTCTTTATGAGCAGATTGAGAGTTCTGATTTGCTTTGCAGTTCAAAGTTTTCCCAATCTATTGCCTCTCTTTATTCATTTTATTCCTTTTTTGATAGATGTTAT
>JAFIRS010009101.1:0-12080 GCA_018342105.1 Gonioctena quinquepunctata | reverse complement strand
GTTATGAAGTACTGGTGATATTTTGACCCCATCTATAAATTTTTTGTCAAATTCACCACACAATTATCATGAATAAATTAGATCAACCTTCAGTATTCAAACAACAAACATGTCTTCCGAAACGCCATATCAGTTCAATTTTCACGTCCACCAACCCAAAAACCAGGCCAATTGAAACAAATACACTAATACATAAGGAACAAAACTTCCCACATATATCACTACCTGTCCGCAATATAATTTGTCTTACTGACGAATACATATTTCTAATGCAGGATTATGCACGAATACATTTTTTTATCAATTAGTTTCAAAGAAGGTAACCTTATTTTTTTACTACCTGCTGAATACGCCAAAAATGGCTACCATATTAATTTATAGAAACCTAAACATTATTTTTATTTCAGGGTCAAATGATATTAGTTTCAAAAAAATTTATTTTTTTATCTGATGAATCCGCCAAAAATGGCTACCATATTAATTTATGAGAACCTAAACATCATATTTTTTTTTTCAGAGCCAAATGATATCCGAATTCCAATATATTGAATAAAGAAATACTGAAATGCTCCTGGTCAGGAGTGAAACTTCTTAATAAGTATTGTTTTCAATTTACGAATCCAAAAACCCAAAAACTTCCCTATCAATGAAATATCTTTTTGACAACTACGTTTTGCGAACATCAAAAGAAAATTCAAACCGGAGCTGTTTTGGTGAATTTCTGAGTAGAAACCTGCACGCACTCGACTAATACGAACATTTTCTTTGACAATCACACAGGTGCTCTTTGGCAAAAATTGCCTACGGAATTTCTGGACTCAAAATTTGGAGAAAAAGTAAGTCTGGTTGTTGCCCACATATTTCTGAGAAATATTTTGTTTGATACTATGTTTTGCTACATTTCTTGTACTAGGTTCTCCCAATTCAAGAACATTACTACTTGCTGCTTTGGACCTGAGATAATTTTTCAACTTTATACTAGTAATCTTCTTTTACCCTACGAACGAGTCTGTCTCGTAGCATTTCTGTTAGTACTGTAGCACTGAAATTACAGTTTCTCCATTATCACTGATTCCACCAATTTGAAAAAAATATATAATCCGAATATTGTAATATATCATTTTCAAAATGAATCAGAAGATCCTCTGCCAAAACCTTGGAACTGTTTTAATAATTCAGTCGCATATTTTTCACCGCGAGAAAAAAAACAGTTTGACGATTAACAATTCATAATAATTACATCGTGAGGAAAGAAACGTGGCTTCCTACCTTGTTCATTATGCTACATATTGTATTCAAAATAATAACATTCTACATACTGACCTGGAAGGAATAAACAGATTTATATCATTTCTTCACTGTGATTAAAAAGTTTCTGACATGTTTTTCAAACATATTAATACGTGTTTCAGTCTCCTCAACTCAATCGGATTTCATCCAGGAAAACAAGATAAAATCGTTGCAAGAATTTTGCAATTTCTTGTGGTTTTCACGTATGTGTTTTTTTTATCTTTAATAATACTTTCACTGGTTTCGAAGAGCAGCCAATAGATTTCAGTGATATGCTAGACTACGCTTACAACTGTCTCATAATAATCAATGTAAGTAATAATATCATATTTAGTGGAGTTGAAATAGCTTGAAATTTAGGAATCCTGGAGGACGCCATGGATTTTCCTTAAATGTAATGACTTGCAGAAAAAAGTTATGAACTTATATTTGAGCGCTGATTGTTTATTAATCATTTAAGCAATGAAAAACTTATTTTTTAGGCCAATTTCAAATAACTTAATGAATTTCGAAGCAATTTCACACAAATTGATGCTATAGGGGTTTTTGAGGTCGCTGAACAAGAATATGAGATCAGCAAAACGATGTCGTGGCCAGTCATAAAGGTAGATTTCATGAATGATAATTTATAGTGATTTTTTATTTATGTATACATCTCGGAGAAAAACTTTTTGGGTAAAAGTTGTGGAGCTGATGAAGCTCTATCAAACGACTTATAGTTTGCCGATATTGATATGGAAATGAAAGATTAGGTTTTTTAAATCTTTCGCCGCCGCCGCCATTTTTAAACCACTGGATCATTTTCGAAATTAGCCGAAGTATTGATGAGAAGTATTTTTGTGCCAAATTTTGTTCCATTCGGTGGTAAAATGTGGTCTCCACCTAACAAGTTTCGATATATATATATATATATATATATATATATATATATATATATATATATATATATATATATATATATATATATATATATATATATATATATATATATATATATTTTCCTCAATTTCTCGGAATGAAGGTCTGATTCAGTCAATTCATGTAATTCCTCTAACCGACGTTTCGACATAGTATTTGTCATCATCAGGTTGAAAGACTAAAATTGAAAATATGAAGTTTGAGACCATATTTAACTTAACACAATATAAAAATATATGCCCTAAAATAATTCTTCAAAAATTTGGTTCGAATTATAACACGTTATTCAACACAATATGAAGATATCTGTAATATATAGGAGTATTCACTTATTCACTTAAAAATTATTTTATTTGAATTTCTGCGTTCGCATTGTACGAACGTTATTGTAGGTGTGTTACTGCAGAGTCGAAGTTATCAGGAATGGTTTGTTTATATTTCATGCATTTTTACCCTCTTCATAAGAACATCGGATTGTTTATATTGAGTTCTAGTAAATGAGCCGAACTGTTTTTTTTTGGCAGCATGTAAAGATCAATTTTTATTATTATTACTATAAACAAAGTTAAAAAAAGTTGTTATAAATCTGGCTTAGGTTATTGAAACCATTTCTATTGGGGTCTTTTTCAAAATGTGTCATTTCAAGGAATGTTCTTACTCTTGGATTACTTCCTTCGGTCAAAATTTCGACTTTATTAGTGTCAAACTCATGTTGATTTTCTTTTCCGTGTTTGGATAAGGCTGTTATGTCGGTTTTTGAGTACTTGTGCGCTTGTACTCGTTTCTGCAAATATTGTTTTGTTTGACCTAAATAGGAACTTGGGCAGTCTTTACGCGGTATTCTATATACTGTATGGCTGGGTTTGTTTTTTGATATTTCTGGTTTTAATTTTGAATAAATGGTTTTGTTCGTATTTTGCAGTCGGTGTGATATAGTTATAATGTGTTTTTCCATCGTTCTATTAATTTTATTCGATAGTTTGTCTATGTATGATGGAGGTATGTATGTTGTTGTTTCCTTCTCTTTATTATCATTTTTATTGTAGATCGCATGTATTTGTTTTTTCATTGTTTTTTCTGCAAAGTGGCTGGGGTAGTTATTTGTTTTAAAAATATTCTTGATTATTTCTATATTACTTTTCCTGAATTAAGGATGAGCAAGCTTTATATCTCTGTCAGTTCAATTTTGAATAAATTTTTTTTTGTAACTAAGGGGTGCGTTTGACAAATAGTTTGTGTAACGATTTGATGCATTCGGATTAATAAACCAGTTTGTGAAAATTTTCCCAGTATTGTTGTGTATTACTGTTGTGTCGAAAAAGTTTATTTGTTTTTATATTTTCTTTTTCTATTGTGAATTTCAATCTAGGATGATATTTATAAAAATTTTCCAGAATTTCATCAACTTCGTCGGTGGGAATACAGGTTAAACAATCGTCTACATATTGTATGAAGAATATTGGTTTGAAAGTTAGTGATTTGATGATTTTTTCTTCAACATACTCCATAACCAGATTTTCTACTGTTACAGCAATTGGAGATCATATTGCAATTACGAATATTTGTGAGTAGTATTTATTTTCATATTGAAAGTATGTTGAGGTTAAACATAGTTCAAGTCCTTTCAAAAACTCTTCTAAGGTTAGTGTTGTGTGACTTTGTCATGCCATTTTTCTCTTAGAATATCTATCGCTCATTTTATAGCTATTTTTGTATATGAAGAAACTATATACAGAGAGATTATTATATGATTTTGTGGAACTGTTATATTGCGGACAAATTCCACAAATTCCCGAAAGTTTTTCACATTGTAATAATTTTTCACATAATAATAATTTTATCCAATAACATTTGAAAGAATTTCTGAGAGGAATTTTGATAAATTGTAAGTGGCAGATTGAATATTGCTGACAATAGGGTGAAGGGGAATTCCAGTTTTGTGTAATTTGGGCAAACCGTATATTGTTGGAGGTTGGGCGTTGTGTATATTGAGTTTGTTTTTTGTTACCTGATCTATAAGGTTCTCGTCAGATATAGTTTCTTCATATACAAATATAGATACAAAATTAGCGAAAGATATCATAAGCAAAAAATGGCATGAAATACGAAGTCACAAAACACCAACCTCAGAAGAGTTTTTGAAATGAATTGAACTATGTTAAACCTCCACATACTTTCAATATAAAAATAAATACTACTCACATATATTCAGTATTGCAATGGGATCTCCAGTTGCTGCAACAGTAGCGAATCTGGTTATGGAGTATGTTGGAGAAAAGATCATCAAATCACTTACTTTCAAACCAATATTTTTCAAACGATATGTAGACGATTGTTCAACCTGTATTCCTACTGACAAAGTTGATTAAATTCTAGAAAAATTTAATGAATATCATCTTATATTGGATAATACAGTAGAAAAAGAAATAGAAAAACAAATAAACTTTCTCGACACAACAGTAACACACGACAATACTGGGAAAATTTTCACAAACTGGTTTATTAAACCAAATGCATCAAATTGTTACACAAACTATTTGTCAAACGCACCACTTAGTTACAAAAAAAATGTTATTCAAAATTTAACTGACAGATAAATAAAGCTTGCTCACCCTCAATTCAGAAAAAGTTATTTAGAAATAATGAAGAATATTTTGAAAGAAAATAATTACCCCAGCCATTTTGCAAAAAAAAAAACAAAAAAAACGAATACATTCGATCCACAATAAAAATGACAACAAAGAAAAGAAAACAACAACATACATACCTCTACCATACATAGACAAACTATCGAATAAAATTAATAAAACAATGAAAAAACACAACATGACTATATCACACCGACTGCAGAATACGAACAAAACCATTTATTCGAAATTAAAACCAGAAATACCAAAAAACAAACAAACTCATACAGTATATAGAATACCGTGTGAAGACTGTCAAAGAACCTATATAGGTCAAACGAAACAATATTTGCAGAAACGAGTACAAGCCCACAAGTACTCAAAACCCGACATTGCAGCCTTATCCAAACACGAAAAAGAAAATCAACATAAGTTTGACACTAACAAAGTTGAAATTTTGACCACAGGAAGGAATCCAAGAGTAAGAACATTCCTTGAATTTCCAGATTTATAACAACCTTTTTCAACTTTGTTCATAGTAATAATGATGAAAACTGATCCTTACATGCTGCCAAAAAAATACAGTGCGGCCGATATACTAGAACTCAATATAAACAATCCGATGTACTTATGAAGAGGGTAAAAATGCATGAAAGATAAACAAACCATTCCCGATAACTTTGACTTCGCAGTCACACACCTACAATAACGTTCATACGATGCGAACGCTGAAATTCAAATAAAATAATTTGTAAGTGAATACTTCTATATATCACAGATATGTTTGTATTATGTTGAATAACGTGTTATAATTCGAACCAAATCTTTAAAGAATTATTTCAGTGTATACATTTTAATATTGTGTTAAGTTAAATATATCTCAAACTTCATATTTTTGATTTTAGTGTTTTAACCTGATGATGACAAATACCATGTCGAAACGTCGTTAAAAGAAATTATATGAATTGACTGAATCAGACCTTCATTCCGAGAAATTGAAGGAAATATAAGAAACTAAAGAAAAAGAAAATAATATATATATATATATATATATATATATATATATATATATATATACAAACTTCCGAACTGATGGTATTTTTGGGTTCTGGGGACCATGATCGACAAATATATAACAAAAAAAATTCAAAGTCATGTTATGGTGACGTCCTCAATAGATAGTATTTCTATGGAAATCCTAAAAAAGAAATTTAAATAACTGACATGACATGGCCGTCCAGTTTTAAGAAATTACTATGCCAAAAATTAAATCCATATCAATGAATCTGGAAGAAATATGACTTATATTGATACATAGGGTATTGCAAAGGTGTCTTGGAAAGAATGTATTGTATTTGCATAAAACTGATTTATTCAGTAGTGGGGTGATTCCAGCAAAATAGTTAAATTTGTTGTAATTAGCTAAACCTAAATAATCAATTGCAGATTTAAAAATTGTAATAATATCGGAAACACCTTATCTTTTGATGCTGCTAACAATAATTTTTCAAAACAAGATGGAGCACCTCCTCATAATACCAAAGAGTTTCTTAATTAGTTAATAGAGCATTTTAATAATCAAGTTATTGCAAACAATGGTTCAGTACGGTCCGCTCACCGGATCTCACCGTCCTCGATTTCTTTATTTGGGGGATATGTTGAAGAAGAGGTTAACTATGCAACAGCTCCAGCCAATTTTAAAATTGTAGAATCCTAGAGAAAAAAATTATTCGGGCATTTACAAGTATAACGCTTCAAATGTTACGGAACGTGCTGAGAGAAACAATTGAACGGACTGAAATGTGTCTTGAACAAGGAGGAATGCACTTTGCAAATTTACCAAAGTGAAAGTGAATAAATTAATATGCATGGCACACTTGACAAAAGTAAATGAATTATTATCCAGTATTTTCCTTAGTAATATTTAATTTATGTTCCTATTTTAATCCAATCGCTAATAAATTAGTATGGTTAGATTCGTCAAAAAATATTGTTTTCGGAAAGTGCTTGTCAAAAAATGGTCGCCATTTGAAAAATAATAGTTAGACACGAAAATGTAATTTTGCCAACTTCTGTTATTCCTATCTATCATACTAGTCACTGAAACTTTGCCATTGTAATTTTCTGACATCATCTGAGATCGTCAGATTAGTTTACGTCCGATCATGGCCTCCTACATCCAATATTAAAAGTGGCTCTAAAAAAATGAAGTAGGCTCAAAAATCTCTTGGAGTATCACAATCTGATCCAGAATTGTCTCAGAAATCCAAAAATGTAACAATATACAGAGTGTTCTTTTTAAAAATTCAAAACCGGAGCCATTTCCAGTGAAACCGAAAACTACCGGAAAGTGAGAAATAAGCGGAAACTCTCATCCTCACACACCATTTACCTATACCAAATCTCATTTTGATACAACTAATATTCTAGAAGTTATGACTTATCTAATAGATTTGTTGACACCCGGTATAATTTGAAATAATATCTGACAAATACATCAAATATCCTTCTTCTTTATGAATCACGCATATGAATAATCTGTAGGCCATTCGAAACTGACTGCAAATAACGTCTCTAAGTTTTATTTTAATTAAAACTTTTGTTGCCTCAATTTTTTTTTTTTTCAATGTTCTTGTCAAGACTATCCTTCCGTAGATGAATGTCACACGTATTCTGGAGAAACTTTGACACCCTCCTACAATATGACATTGAAATTTGCCAAAAAAAACTTTTTTTTATAGGGTGGAACTCGATTATTAGTGGTAGTGATTAGGCGCTCTGAAATAATGGATTTAATTGGAACAATGAAGGAATGTTTCTGGAGAATTGATGATCTGAGTGATGAAGAAAAACAAACCTACGAAGGGATGTTGTGGATGACTGGCATGAGATTCTACCTATTAGCAGTTTTCATATCACTAATATTTATCACACCCTCCATTGTAGCATTGTTAAATGCATCACTGATTATGAACTGTTACGAACTGGCATGGATACCATTACGCATGCTGTGGTTCTATAAGACTCTTTTCACTCTTATCGGTATTTCGTTGCCAATAATTGCCATGGATTCATTTTTTATGTTAATAGTGTCTTCAACTATAATACAATTCAAAATGTTGAGCACAGAGATTGAGAGAGTTTTCAACACCGCTGTGAAGGAAAACAAGGATATTAGGGGTCCTGAGATTGGTAGAATCATTGATCATCACAATAATTTGATAAGGTGAGTGTGAATAGTGTGAAGGGAATTCAATGAATAGTGCTGATATTTTCAATTTTGTTGGAACTTTTCCATCGTTATTACAGTTACAGAATGTCTGGTATTTAGATTAGGCCACTAGAAAAATTAGACATCAATTAACTTGACTTGTTTGATAATTGGGCGCGCTAGGCTTGCGAAAAGACAAAAGCCGAAAATAAGGGAATATAAAAATAAACATTTTTTTTTACCTATATTGTATGGGAAGGCAGAATTGATAAATACAGGAACTCAACCTAACAAATTTTATTATGCCGGAATATTTATAAGGAAATTAAATCTGCTGATGCGGAGAAAATAAAAAATTCTAATGTTTAACAATTGAAAATAAAAATAACTAATGAAATTTTTCCAAAGCTTTCATTCAAGCCGTGTACTCAAACATATAAAATGAGTTTAAGTGATCGCTGATAATGATTTAATTATTTTTTGTTGAGTTATTTGGTTTCAAAAACTTTGTCGCGCGAAGTTTTCATAGAAGTAGGTACCAATTTATTCCATTGGAGAATGATTGATTGGTAAGTAACAACTTGTGGAAGAATTAATTTCATTACAATTCGTGCGACAAGCTTTTTGAAACCAAATAAAACAACAAAAAATAATTAAATTATTGTCAGCGATGACTTGAACATATTTCATACGTCTAAGTACACGGCTTGAATGAAAGCTTATCTTCAAAAAGGTTTTTTATTATTCAGTTAATTTTTTTGCTTTTTGTTAGTTCGCTTTGATCTGTTCTTCTCTGGAAGAGCATCGTTATTACAAGATATGTGAGTTTTGAGCTGGAAGAAATCATGATCTCCGACCCCACAAACTCCCACACACCAATTTTGAATGGAATCTGATCTGTAGTCGCCATCTTGAATTCATAGATTTCGACAACAAGTTCATAATCTCCGAACCTGAAAACCCCCATATACCAATTTTGAATAAAATATGACCATAATGAGAAAAACTCATTCTCCATCTTGGGGCCGCCACCTTGGATTTATAAAGATTGACAAAAAATTCAAAATCTCCGACCGCGAAAACCGCCGCCTACCAATTTTGAATCGAATCGGACCATAATCACAAAACTCGTCATCCATCTTGGGGCCGCCATCTTAAATTTAGGAATTTTGATGAAAAATTCATAATCTACGACACCAGAAACCTACGTTTACCAATTTTGAATCGAATCGGACCATAATCACAAAACTCGTCCTCTATCACGAATTTAACAGAAATTTCATAATCTCCAACCCCGAAAACCCCCACATACCAATTTTGAATCAAATCGGGCCACCGAAATCATGAACACCTGCCAAATTTCAAATTTATCGGACGACTAGAAGTTGGTCAAAGTTCACTTGCAAGATTCGATACTAGCGAACGAACTAAGAAGTAAAACTAAATAAAAGCTTGTAAAAATGAAAAATGCCCGGAACTGAAATTCGGAACATCAACACGATTTTATCTGATCCCAACTGAGGATGGTAGTTTCGATTGGGTTTTACTTGGGAAGGCTGGTTTATTCGATTATTGGCATCAGCAGGTAGGTTACTGTACTTATCTGCATTGGCTGCGGTATAGTTCAGATGGCCGCTTCGTCTATGAGAGTGACGAGCATCGATAACTACCTTACTTATACATTGATTGTTGTAGGACCTCCTAGGCTCACCAGTCCTCCTGCACTCATTTATACGGCTTTTCCCAAGGGTATATCACGTGCATAGAAAACGACCTCAAGATTATGTTCTGAATTTGGATGAAATAATTCAATAGCTGGTAGAAAAGAAAAAATATATGAAGAATGTTAAACCAGTCAATCCTAACGACCAGGAAGGTATACTCTCGGAATACAGTTGTTTTTTTTTAAACACCAATTTTTTTTTTAATTTGTAGATTTGTTCTATAATCAAAGTTGAAATCAATAACTTGAAATAGTTAGTAAGCATAGAAAAAAATAAAAACCTTATCTAATTGAATTTACCTATATAAGCAAAAAGGAAACCCCGTATTGATTGGGAAGTCAACACGACTTGTTTATAAATTTATATTGGGGAATAAAAATTCAAAAGATTAAAAATTTAATGGCAGAACTCATCTGCAAATTACCAAAAAATATGATGTAAATCCAAAAATACACTAAGAGAAATTGAATATGGAAAATATGTAATAGATAGACAGCTCGGAAACTCTAGGATAAGCCACGATGTTGCGAAAAATAACCAATTTAAAATTTCTAACTTCTAACCACCCGCCCTATGTTTACGTTATTTGCATAATTATAGGCGTAAGTAAAAGAAAAATATGTGGATGAATAATCAATTCAATAAGCAGTTATAGTTATACTCAACCAATTATTAGTGATAGCGATTCTATAAGAATTTAAGGCAAATACCCACCAGAGACACGATTTCCTTGAAAGTGAGAATTCAAGAGCCTCAAAATACTCCGTTTCGAAGACGACAGCTTGCCGAGATTCTGAAAATTTCTTCCATGCGCAAACCAAACAACCAAATTCAAAAATATTTATTTAGATAACTATATACACATGTTTTTGGCTTGACCTTATATTTACATCTCGAAGCTACTTTGAACATTGGATCTTCTTATATACATGAATCAGGCGTCAGGCGTCAGGCGCTGGGCTTGCCCTTTCAGATCCAGGGCGAAGGTAGCAACTCCCGCTAGTGTTGGCGGCCGGCATGGTTCATGTTGAGTTAGAGTCATTTCGAAAATTCTGTTTATTGTCTCTCCTCCTGCTTGCGCTTATGAGAGCATTGTCAAGTGTGTCTTCTCTATAATAATTTCAAACCCTAACGTTTGTCTGACTAAGCGTTAGATACTGGAATAGGGTGGCACAGAGTTATGATACTCGTGAACCATCGAAAAACCAGCTTAAGAAAATGAAATGAGAGTGTTCGTTTGAGTCGGATGGTTTAAGTGTGTGATTGTGGATATTTGAGGAATTTTGTGTGTTTTGTTTGAGTGTGTATTCGCGATGGAATGTTTTGAGAGTGAATTTGAGTTCAATTAGGAGTTTTGGGGTGGAAGTTGTATTTTTTCGTTTTTGTTTTTGAGTATTTTGAGTGAATTGAGTAAATAAATTCGAGGGTTTCGTGGTAACATTTGGATATTTTACGTGTCTTTTTGTGGTTCAGCTCACAGTCCCTACTGCCAGCGCCCCCTGGGACTCTGTGGAAGTGTTGGAGCTATTGCGCCCCCCCCCCGGGGGTGCCGCACCCACGAGTGAGGCGGCGAGCTGATGTACGGTTTGATTTAGTGTGTGCAATGCGGTTTTTATGTGCTCCAATGTTTGAGTCTGTTTTGTAATAACAACTTTTAATGTTTGTATTTCTTTGGTGATGTCATTTGGCAGGTATTGCGGCGGTGGACCAATCCCTTCGTCAACTCTTGGTCGAGTTTGCGAGCTTCCTGGTTCTTCTGTCTGTCTCTCAATATTCCAATGCGCATCTACCGCCTTGGACCGGATTTCTCGAGTTGATGGTTTGTAGTGCAAGAATTCTGGTGCATTTTCTGTAGCTTGCCGGATGGTCCATCATGCAGTTGGCACATTGGGCTGGCATTTCTGGGCTTTTTCCACACCTATTTGTGGGGTGCTCTTCTGCACATTCCAAACATCTGGCTGCAGTTTTTGGCGGAGTGCCCGCCTCCACCTTTGGCAATTTTTGCACAGTTCATTATCGTCTTTCCTTGCTTTCAAATCTATTCTAATCCTATTTAGACTTTTAACATTATTTTTCAGTTTTGTCAAGGTTGATTCATCGTCGACAATGACTAAATATAGCGGCCTTTTGGTTTTCCGCATTATAAAGACGTTTTTTATTTCTAGTGCATGCTCTTCTCTGAGTTTTTCTGGTATTTCCTCGGGGGTTGGCTCGGTATCCATCCCCTTTAGGACGGAGGCATGTTGCTTCCCTTTCTGGTGGGCTAGAGTAAAAATCCAACATTTTTTTGATTCATCGTCGTTGCTGACT
>JAFIRS010009100.1:0-12088 GCA_018342105.1 Gonioctena quinquepunctata | reverse complement strand
GTTCCGTCGCAACTGGGGGGTATTTTAAATTAGGACAAGGCCACTTATTTGATAGGTGCACTTTCAGCATATCTATCAATCTAGAGAGTTTCATAATTCTCGAAAATGAAGATACGGGGGCGTTTCCATGAGAGGTGAAACAAATTAGAATTTTTCAGGAATGAAAATTTTTCAGGAGGCTGGTGTATTAGTAGTAATTTGGGGATCCTAAACACGAATCCGAAGGAATTTTGGGCCATTTTTGCCTTCTAATATAACTTTCTGGAAAAATGGGTGGTTCCATCGCTGCTGGCGTGTAGTGTATATCACATAGGATGACCCGTTTTGGGCAGTGAGTTCATTTCTAGTGTATCTATCGATCCTGAAAATTTCATGGTTCTACGTCGAAAATTACGGAAGATACGGGGGTGTTTCCATGAGAAGTGAAACAAATTAGAATTTTTCAGGACTGAAAATTTTTCAGGAGACTGGTGTATTAGTAGTAATTCGGAAATTCTGAACACGAATCCGAAGGAATTTCGGGCCAATTTTGCCCCCTTATATAATTTTCCGGAAAAAAGGTGGTTCCATCGCTGCTGGCGTGCAGTGTATATCACATAGGATGACCCTTTTTGTGCAGTGAGCTCATTCTTGTGTATCTATCGATCCTGAAAATTTCATGGTTCTACGTCGAAAATTACGGAAGATACGGGGGTGTTTCCATGAGAAGTGAAACAAATTAGAATTTTTCAGGACTGAACATTTTTCAGGAGACTGGTGTATCAGTAGTAATTCGGGGATCCTAAACACGAATCCGAAGGAATTTCGGGCCAATTTTCCCCCTAATATAATTTTCCGGAAAAATAGGTGGTTCCATCGCTGCTGGCGTGCAGTGTATATCACGTAGGATGACTCCTTCTGTGCAGTGAGTTCAGTTCTAGTGTATCTATCGATCCTGAAAATTTCATGGTTCTACGTCGAAAATTACGGAAAATACGGGGGTGTTTCCATGAGAAGTGAAACAAATTAGAATTTTTCAGGACTGAAAATTTTTCAGGAGACTTGTGTATTAGTAGTGATTTGGGGATCCTGAACACGAATCCGAAGGAATTTCGGGCCAATTTTGCCCCCTAATATAATTTTCCGGAAAAATGGGTGGTTCCATCGCTGCTGGCGTGCAGTGTATATCACATAGGATGACCCCTTTTGTGCAATGAGTTTATTTCTAGTGTATCTATCGATCCTGGAAATTTCATGGTTCTACGTCGAAAATTACGGAAGATACGGGGGTGTTTCCATGAGAAGTGAAACACACTGTATATATATATATATATATTTGAGAAAATAAGAAAAACGATACAAATGTACCAATAAAGGAATTAGAGTTTGTGAATATTTAGAAGTAACAAAAGTCTGTTACTTAATAAAAATAAGAAGTGGAATTGGAGATGATTCAATTTTTAAAATATTGTAACGAACCTAGGCCGGACCTGTCGCCTCACACGTTGCCATCGACAGCGATGAGATCATCCCCGGAGATATTCGAGAACAATCCAGTCACGACGCGGCAGATAACAACGGTCGATATTGGAAATAACTGGAACATGCTGGGCACCAACCACCAGAATTGGAAACATCGAGAATGCTGTATCGGAGATAAATAGACAGCCCTAAAGAGGGAGTGGACAGTCTGAACGAGCCCATACGATCGAGCTATTCAGTGGCGTAGTAATATAAATTAAGTTGTAGATTAAGTGTTAAATAAATTAGTTAAACCAAGTTAAGTTTATTTACGTTACAATTGGTGTCGGAAGTGAGATTTTGAAAATAAACAAGTGATCGTGGAGTGGATAGTCAGAAAAATAAATTGATAGACCTTTTTGTACGCCCAAAATAGACAGTGGCCCGGTTTTCGCGAAGTGGACAATTGTGCGTGGGAATATAAACTGATACACTGTTCGCGTGAAACAGAAAATAGACAGTGGCCCGGTTTTCGCGAAGTGGACAATTGTGCGTGGAATATAAACTGATACACTCTTCGCGTGAAACAGACAATAGACTGGTGGCCCGTGGAAAAGAATTCGCGAAGTGAATTTTTAACAAACTGATAAACTTTTCGTGTGAAACAGACTGATACCTCGTCAAAGACAAAATGTGTTCAAGAAAAGTGCGCCTTGCGGATTTGAAGGTAGCGGAATTGAAACAGGAATTGGAGGAAAGGGAACTGGAAACAACGGGTAAAAAGCAAGTACTCCAGGAAAGACTTGCAGAAGGACTTATACAAGAAGGTGAGGACCCCGAAACATTTTTATTCGAAGTTCCCGGAGGTGATTTAAGTTTGGTAATGAATAAACTCGAAGAAACTACTAAATCCGTGAAAGAAGAACTGCAACAAAATTCGAGGACTTTGGAAGAGAAGCTTCAAGAAAATTCTATAAATCTGGAAGAGAAGCTTCAAGAAAATTCCAGAAATCTGGAAGAGAAGCTTCGAGAAAATTCAAGAAGCCTGGAAGAGAATGCTAGAAATCTGGAAGAGAAGCTTCTAGAAAATTCTAGAAATCTGGAAGAGAAGCTTCTAGAAAGCCTGGAAGATAAGCTCCTTGAAAACACAGAAGGCCTAAAAAAAGAACTCTGTGGTGTGGCGAATCGTCTAGAAAAAGAATAGGAACCGTCGAGGCAGAGATGGACAAGATGAAGGAAATAATCAGCGATGAAATCAAAAGACGGAATCGAGGCAGAAATGGACAAAATAAAGGAAACGATCAGTAAGCTGGAAAAACGAATTGATAGTGCGCCCTCCACAGAGATGGTTAACAAAAATGCAATGCTGGACTTGAGTTTGAACTTGGATAAAGTTCAAGAGGGTATACAAGATGTCAAGGTCATTCCTGAAATAGGGAAGCTTTCCATGAAGCCGCCTCAATTCGACGGAAAAACTCCATGGGAAAATTACCGCCGACAGTTTGAAGCAGCGGCCAAAGCAAATGGATGGAATGCAGGGGAAAGAGCTGTAGCACTAACACTTGCATTACGTGGAGAAGCGACGAATATTCTACAAACTCTTACCGCCCAAGAACAGGAGGACTATGATCAGCTGATTAAACATCTAGAATTACGATATGGCCAGGCCCATTTGGAACACGTATACCACTCCCAACTGAAAAATCGCTGCCAGAAATCGGGCGAATCCTTACAAGAATTCGAAGCTGACATTGCACGCTTGGTTCGTCTCGCATATCCAGCCACACCGGAAAATGTAATGGAGCGATTAGCGGTTCAGGCATTCTTGGATGGACTCCGTGACCAAGAAACCAGACAAGCGTTGACACTAGCTCGTCCAACACATCTCGTAGACGCACTGGCACGCGCTTTGGAATTTGAGGCAGCAAAGCAATCCTGCAAAAACCAAAGTAAAGTTCGAAGTATTGAAGAAGACTCACAGGAGCATGCTGACTTGGAAGCTGCCATAAGAAAAGTGATGAAGGAAGTTTTGCCTGAGAAAAGACAGATAAGATGCTGGAATTGTGGCAAAATTGGACATGTGCGTAGCAAATGTCCAACATTCGAAAACACGACTCCGATGCAGGAAAACTAAAGAAGGTCGACGAGAAGGGGCAATCGTCGGCCTGTGTCCAGCAAGCCCCGGTTAACAACGCATATGTCGCTATCCGTAAACGACAGAACAGAGGTGTTTTCGTAGACGGTCTCATCAATAACGAGCCTTGCACCATGCTGCTAGATACAGGTGCGACTAGGACAATTCTCGGACCTTCCTTTGCCAGAACACCGGAACGAATTGAACCGACAACTTGGAAGCTACGCACAGCAACAGGGGAGCCAGCTACTGTATATGGCGAGCTACCGATTGAAATAATTTTGGGCAGCACTAAAGTGAAACATCAGGCACTTGTAGCGGACATCGAAGACGATGCAATCATCGGAATGGACATCATGAATTCCAGAGGGTTTGAATTTGGGATTTCAAAGACGGCGTCCTACGTGTCAACGGAGAAGAGCTGGTACTTCATGGGAGAAGTGAAGAGTTGATCCGTGTGCTGTTGTCTGAAGATGTAAGCGTTCCTGAGAGGGCTGAAACCATCCTGGAGGCTCGCCTGGACGGGAGTGCGAGCAGTGGAGACGTGATGATGTTCGAGCCCAAACTTCATGATGAGAAAATTGGACGAGGGATTGCCCTAGGGAAAACCCTGTTACGTGCTGAAAAATTTGTACCGGTAAGGGTCATGAATGTCAATTACTTTCCAGTGACCTTAAAGAAAGGAACAATTTTAGGGCACTGCTCGTCAGTTTCATCTGTGATCCTGGGCGTACGAGGTACGATTAGCCAACCCAACAACTTGCCCACAGAACTAGAAAAATTAGTTGCCATCTCTTCCAAAGACATAAAACCAGCTCAACAGCCCAAACTAAGAGATTTAGTCAAAAAGTACCAAGACATCTTCGATACCGGACAAGGAAAAGGGGGTCGAACTAATGTGGTCCAGCACAAGATTGATACTGGGGGTGCCCGACCGATCCGGCAATCAGCAAGAAGACTTCCTCTTACCAAGAAGGAAGAGGCTGACAAAATAGTCAGCGATATGGGAAAAGAAGGAGTTATCGAACCATCTGACAGTCCCTGGTCCTCTCCAGTCGTACTGGTGAAGAAAAAAGATGGATCGACACGCTTTTGTGTAGACTATCGCCAACTTAATAATGTCACGAAGAAGGACAGTTACCCTCTCCCGAGAATAGATGACACCCTAGACACGTTGGCTGGTTCCACGATTTTCTCGACCCTTAATCTGAAGAGTGGATACTGGCAAGTAGAACTGGCTCAGGAAGATCGAGAAAAGACTGCTTTTACCATCGGCTCAGGATTGTGGCAGTTCACCGTTATGCCATTCGGGCTCTGTAATGCTCCCGCCACATTTGAAAGATTGATGGAAACAGTACTGAAGGGACTCTCATGGAACACGTGTCTAGTGTATCTCGACGACATAATTGTGGTCGGCAGATCGTTTGAGGACCACGTGAAAAACTTGGAGGAAGTATTCCTGCGACTGAGGAACTCCGGATTGAAGCTGAGCCCTAAGAAATGCCATCTGTTCCAAAAAGAAGTACGATACCTCGGCCACGTTGTCTCTGGGGAAGGAGTAGCAGTGGACGACCAGAAGATCAAAGCTGTTAAAGATTGGCCCATCCCAAAAGACATTCACCAACTTCGAAGTTTCCTTGGTTTATGCACATACTATCGCCGATATGTGCTGGGATTCGCCAACATCGCTAAACCACTGACCAAGCTCACGGAAGGCCAAACAAAGTTCCAGTGGTCCGAAGAATGTCAAGACTCATTCAGGAAGCTGAAAGGAGCTTTGATCAACGCACCTATACTGAGCTATCCCCTACCCAAAGGAAAATTCATTTTGGATACGGACGCCAGCAACGTGGGACTTGGAGCTGTCCTATCTCAGATCCAGGAGGGACAGGAGAAGGTCATTGGTTATTTCAGCAAGACGCTTAGCAAACCAGAGCGCAATTACTGTGTCACCAGGCGAGAGCTGTTAGCTGTTGTAAAGGGAGTGGAACTTACAAGTGGGACAGGAGAAGGTCATTGGTTATTTCAGCAAGACTGAGGAGCAACATTCCTGTTTAGAACTGACCATGCAGCTCTCAAATGGCTCTTACAGTTCAAAAATCCTGAGGGTCAAGTAGCACGTTGGATCGAGAGACTCCAAGAATTCGATTTCGAGATCGAACATCGAGCCGGAACTAGCCATAAGAATGCAGATGCCTTGTCGCGAAGACCATGTCCAGATGATTGCTCACATTGCCGACGAGCAGAAGAGAAAGAAGCAACACTTTGTAGAACCGCGGCAATGGATGACAACTGGAATGACAGCAAGATCCAGAAAGACCAAGAGAGACCCCGACCTTGGCTTAGTCGTCAGCTGGAAGAAGGGCAATCGAAGACCATCATGGCAGGAAGTCGCAGGTTACTCGCCGGCTGTTAAGTCCTATTGGGCACAATGGAACTCTCTTATTCTGGACAATGGGATCCTGAAACGTGTGTTGGAGGCCGATATTGGTGGGGAAGACAGACGCCAAATAATTGTTCCCAGGAACAGAAGAGAGGAAGTGCTGCGGAAATCCATGATGGAGTCGCCGGAGGACATCTGGGAGTGACGAAGACCCTGCAGAAAGTGAGGCAACGGTTTTACTGGGCCAATTGTCAAGCTGACGTCCAGGACTGGTGCAGGAAGTGCGCTGTATGCGCTGCTAGCAATGGACCTCGAATACGACCCAAGGCCCCGATGCGTCAGTACAACGTAGGCAGCCCGTTCGAGAGAATCGCCATTGACATCGCCGGCCCGTTTCCCGTATCCGACCACGGGAATAAATACATCCTTGTGGCAATGGACTACTTCAGTAAGTGGGCGGAAGCCTATGCCCTGCCCAACCAGGAAGCCATCACCGTCGCCGACGTCTTGGTGAAAGAGTGGATATGTCGATTCGGTATTCCAATGGAGCTGCACTCGGATCAAGGCAGAAATTTCGAATCCAACCTTTTCCAAGAAATATGTCTACTGCTGAACATCCGCAAGACAAGAACCACGGCCCTACATCCGCAGTCCGATGGAATGGTGGAACGGATGAACAGGACGATCAACCGCCACTTGTCCAAGGTTGTCTCTGACCATCAAAGAGACTGGGACCAGTATCTTCATTTGTTCCTGATGGCCTATCGATCCGCAGTACACGAGTCAACCGGTCAAACTCCTGCTAGTATTATAATGGGCCGAGAACTGCGACTGCCTTGTGACCTGAAGTTTGGGATACCGCCAGGACAAGACACTGCGGGAGAGGACTACGTCAGCAAACTTCGGCAGAGAATGGACGACATCCACGAACGAGTCCGGTTGAACATCCAGAGTGCCAGCGATAAAATGAAGAAGACCTATGACATCAAGGCCGACGCTGGAGGATTTGAGGTTGATGACCTGGTTTGGCTGTACAACCCCAAACGTCGTCGTCGACTATCGCCAAAGTTGCGGAACTCGTGGGAAGGCCCGTATAAAATCGTGAAAAGGATAAACGACCTTGTGTACCGAATCCATAAGCCACCCCGAGGGAAACCAAGGGTCGTCCATTTCAACAGGTTGGCCCCTTACGCTGGAAACCATGACCAAGTTCGCACCCTCAAGCCACCGGAGGATGATATGACGTTCGAGAAGTTTATGTCCTTGTATTCAAACGGGCAGAAAGTTCTAGATGGGGTTACTAGAGAGGAGTCACGAGACCTTTTCGAGGTGCCTGCTGACTACGCACTAGCGCACTGTGTGGCAGAAGATCTTCGAATGTCCAGGGGCATCGCCGTAGTGTTCTCCAAGAAATTTGGTCAACTCCAAACACTGCGGGAGCAGAATCCAGAAGTTGGTGGGGTGCTACAGTTGAAGAAAGGCCAGAGAAACATCTACTACCTAGTTACCAAGAGGCATTCCCAAGATAAACCGTCCTATGAAGATGTCTGGAAGAGTCTCACCAAACTAAGAGATACTATGGTGGACCAGAATCTGGCGGATCTAGCAATTCCAAAACTATCCTGTGGTATTGATGGGTTGGACTGGAGAGTCATAAGAAGTATGCTGGAGGCGATATTCAGATCCAGCGGCGTCAGGATTTTGGTTTGCTGTAACCCTCTTCCACGACCGATCATGAAGACCGTGGAGTGTTACTTCCATCGAACTTCACGGTGCAGATATGGGGAGTCATGCAGATATCGTCACACTCCAAGGATGAAATTTCGGGACGAAATGTCTTTAAGAAGGGGGCAATGTAACGAACCTAGGCCGGACCTGTCGCCTCACACGTTGCCATCGACAGCGATGAGATCATCCCCGGAGATATTCGAGAACAATCCAGTCACGACGCGGCAGATAACAACGGTCGATATTGGAAATAACTGGAACATGCTGGGCACCAACCACCAGAATTGGAAACATCGAGAATGCTGTATCGGAGATAAATAGACAGCCCTAAAGAGGGAGTGGACAGTCTGAACGAGCCCATACGATCGAGCTATTCAGTGGCGTAGTAATATAAATTAAGTTGTAGATTAAGTGTTAAATAAATTAGTTAAACCAAGTTAAGTTTATTTACGTTACAATATTTAAACGTATGAATAAGAATATGCTAGAGTTAATTATTTGAAACATAGTTGTTTGAATTCCATAAAAACAAAACAAAGCAGCTCGTTATAAAAATAACTCCCTGTAGGAATATTACTTGTCGAATAAAAATAGCTGGGTGCTTGAACCTTGACATGGTCATGAAATAAGATTATTACGGATTGTGACTCAATATTCTGAAATTAAGTATAAAAATAGATTACTTTCATCATAGGAGACTGTTTCACAGTCCGTTGACAAAAAAAAGGGACTGTTAGTTCTGGGGGCAGACTATAAAAGCAAGAGCTGAGCGTCATTAATTCATTCATTTCGTTAGAATTCCGTTATTGTGCCCAGTCACTTACAGGCAGCATGTCAGCCACGGCTGCCGGCTTTGCCTTTAGGCCTGGACGTATGCAACCATACCCCATCAGATTGGAAAACAATCCTGGCCGACGGGCAGAAACTGTGGCAGTCAATTGTGGAGGCGCCCTGTGAATTTTTGGTAATTTCAACACACATTAGCAATTCTTCGAACAGTGCGATACAGTCGTTCGTTGCTTTATTTGTTTTTGTAGTGTATGTATTTTATGATGAGATTTACAAAACGAAAGTTGTGTCTTTTTTTGGCTCTCATATTGTTAACTGGAGTTGAGTCTAAAAATATAAGACATTTGTGGGTAAAGGAGTGGGTTTTGAAAAGAGGGTAGCTATCACATATGAATTTAACTCGGAAGTTAAAAACTCTTGTGCAGAAGATTTAAACAATTATTCAAGAATGAATGATATATGTTACCAGCAGTTGCTTGAGTTGTTCGAACCCTACTTAAAAAAAATGCGATCTTTACGAACCCAAAAAACAACAGGACTGTAGTACTACCCCTGTATAAAAATATACATTTCCAAATCGAGACTGTCCACCAGGCCCAAAGCAGAATTAAGTCAATTTCTAACACCAGTTGACTGCTTGTGTGTGCGTAGAAATGGACGAAGGTTTGATCGCCGGCCAGATCAACAGCTCGGGGCCGACAGGCCACCGGTAAGTGAGTGGGCACCTTTAGATTCGCTACAGTCATTCAACTCAAACTATTTCTTGAGAAACAAGTGTAAGATGTAGATCATTCAACCAAAGTAATAATCATCGATTATATATCCGATGCCAATCCACTTTGCATCAGAAGTCAAACAAGACTAGACTTTAAAAATCATGAAAAAATGTTGATGAAAATTCACTTTGATAATTCTAATATTCATACAGTACGCGCAGATGAATTGAAAATGGCATTCAATTGTTTTCATAAATAAATCAATTACAAATCAAATATTTTCATACTAAGAAGATGAATTGAATCGTTGGAGCTTCTTTGAGTGTGTGACATGGGCAGATCTTTCGAAAAGGGTGAGGTACTCCTCTCCTCTCATTATTTTGTAAACATAGCATTTATATTTGTGAATAAGACAGTTATCATACAATACATTCCTGATGAATTTATTTATAAGATAGAGTTTACTCAATGCAAATTCAATTCATTTTTAATTTGAGTACTCTTACATTTTGACATTATAAATCATTATATGCTGACATTTGTAATGGTTATTGTTATAACAGTAGGGGAGACCGTGAGAGGTCGACCTTCACCGATCTGATAACTCGATGAGACATATTTTTTATCAAATATAATTTATAAACAAATATGCCCATGATAACTTGCCTATCGAAAAGTGTTCATAGCTATTTTTAATTGAATTAATTTTAATCAATTTTCTTTCATAACCTTCACTCTTTTGATAACCGAATGAGTTTCACCTCAACTGATAGTTTATAACACACAGAATATGCCTAGGTAGGCTTGCCTACTTATTTCTGTGCATGGCTACCTGGCAAGCAGATGTGAACAGGTAAGTCAATATAGGTAACTACACCGATCTGTTAACCAATCGAAATTGATATCATAGGTAAGATAATTTAATTACAAAACCAATCGTTTAGGCTTGCCTGAAAAAAATCGTACATAAAATATCATTGCCAAGCTATAAAGTTTTAGAATTTTAGCTATTTGATAGGTGCGAGAGAGAAAGTAGAGCGTCCGAGGTCCGTGTGATAGAACAGGACACAGCATAGCAGCTGCACGCTACCTGACCGTTGAATGTATCCGAGTGCGCATGCTCGTGTACATGTGAGTGACAGTGACAGCATTTATTTACACTCGACAGTAATTTTGAACTCTTTTATATGCTTTGTAATAAACGCTTTTAACAACATAAATGTATTAAATTTAATTTTGCTATATTGATGTTTTTTTTTTATTTATTATACTAAAATTTCAAAAGTAACACTTATTCTTTCCTGCTTTACGGCATTTATTTGATTTTAAATAATGAATAAATTATTCTTCATTTAATTTTAAATGAAAAAATAGATTTTTTATCATTCTTAAATTTTATAATTTAGCTTCAAAATGAAAAAAAAATTTATGATTTTATTTATTTTTTATTTATTAATATATTAAATTATTTATTTTTGATTATTTCATAGCTGTAAGTATATATAGTGTGGGATAATACAAAAATTGTGATCGAAATGACAGTTATAATAAATTAGAGTTCAAAATTACTGTCGAGTGTAAATAAATGCTGTCACTGTCACTCACATGTACACGAGCATGCGCACTCGGATACAGTCAACGGTCAGGTAGCGTACAGCTACTATGTTGGGTCCTGTTCTATCACACGGACCTCGGACGCTCTACTTTCTCTCTCGCACCTATCAAATAGCTAAAATTCTGAAACTTTATAGCTTGGCAATAATATTTTATGTACGATTTTTGCAGGCGAGCCTATACGATTGGTTTTGTAATTAAATTATCTTACCTATGATATCAATTTCGATTGGTTAACAGATCGATGTAGTTACCTATATTGACTTACCTGTTCACATCTGCTTGCCAGGTAGCCATGCACAGAAATAAGTAGGCAAGCCTACCCAGGCATATGCTGAGTGTTGAAAACTATCAGTGGAGATGAAACTCATTCGGTTATCAGAAGAGTGAAGGTGATGGAAGAAAATTGATTAAAATTAATCCAATTAAAAATAGCTATGAACACTTTTCGATAGGCAAGTTATAATAGGCATATTTGTTTATGAATTATATTTGATAAAAAATATGTCTCATCGAGTTATCAGATCGGTAAAGGTCGATCTCCCACCGGCTCTTAGACTATAAGAAGAATTGACTAAATAGTTTCAATTTTAAATGGTTGATCATGACAGTAAATCATGGATGATAAATATATAGACTTATAAATAATTATGAATAACCATTATTTACTTATTATATCTGGGAATATAACCAAGTACATACTTTCAGATCAGATTTATTTTAGTGAATATGATTAATTTTTCAATTATTATTGTATTCCTTAAGAAGGTCAAATGATTCTATTATATTCCATACCAACATTCTAATAGTATTTTTTTCTTGATTGACCTATGAGACAATACAGATTACATAGATTCAACGATCTCCTACAATCATATATTGAGAGATTCAATTGGGTTGACCGTTCCCCAAATAGATCTTGTTCTACTGCGATCAGCTATACGACACCCAGTATAGAACCTCTGAATACTTTGAATTTGCACCTTTGTAATTTCAGTATAGATTGACGTCATATTTTGTACATGAAGGAATAATAATATTCGGGTTTCCTAAAGTGTCTTTTCTAAAGTTATACAAGGGGTTTGACAATTGACTTAAAGGTACGGGAATCTTTTATTGTATATACTTAGAGTCAAATGTAATATTTGGTGTTGCAGGTGTGGAATGTTAGTAGATATGCTATACCATTACTGGGCCACCTCTCCGTTCATCGGTTACTCCCGCCACCGCACCACAAAATGGCGGTTTTATGAGAGGGGTGGGGAGTGGTTGTATGTGGGTAGG
>JAFIRS010009099.1:0-12091 GCA_018342105.1 Gonioctena quinquepunctata | reverse complement strand
AAGGGTCCCTTTCCGGGTTTGGGCCCCCTTTACGCGGGCCAGACCAAGTTCGCACCCTCGCCACCGGAGGATGATATGACGTTCGAAAGTTTATGTCCTTGTATTCAAACGGGCAGAAAGTTCTACATGGGGTTACTAGAGAGGAGTCACGAGACCTTTTCGAGGTGCCTGCTGACTACGCACTAGCGCACTGTGTGGCAGAAGATCTTCGAATGTCCGGGGGCATCGCCGTAGTGTTCTCAAGAAATTTGGTCAACTCCAAACACTGGGGGAGCAGAATCCAGAAGTGGGGGTGCTACAGTTGAAGAAAGGAGAGAACATCTACTACCTAGTTCCCAAAGAGGCATTCCCAAAAAAACCCGTCCTATAAAGATGTCTGCAAGAGTCTCACCAAACTAAGAGATACTATGGTGGACCGGGAATCTGGCGGATCTAGCAATTCCAAAACTATCCTGTGGTATTGATGGGTTGGACTGGAGAGTTATAAGAAGTATGCTGGAGGCGATATTCAGATCCAGCGGCGTCAGGATTTTGGTTTGCTGTAACCCTCTTCCACGACCGATCATGAAGACCGTGGAGTGTTACTTCCATCGAACTTTACGGTGCAGATATGGGGAGTCATGCAGATATCGTCACACTCCAAGGATGAAATTTCGGGACGAAATGTCTTTAAGAAGGGGGCAATGTAACGAACCTAGGCCGGACCTGTCGCCTCACACGTTGCCATCGACAGCGATGAGATCATCCCCGGAGATATTCGAGAACCATCCAGTCGCTCTTCCGCGGAAAACAACGGTCAATATTGGAAACAATTGGAACATGCCGTCGCCAACTGCCGGAATTCGAAAGATCGGGAATCCTGTGACGGAGATAAATAGGTAGCCCTCAAGATGGCACGGACAGTCTGAACGAGCCCATACGATCGAGCTATACAGTGGAGTAGTAATATAAATTAAGTGGTAGATTAAGTGTGAAATAAATTAGTAGAACCAAGTAAAGTTTATTTACGTTACAATATCAATATACGTCGACTGAGTGTTGAGTGCAGAGTGAGAGTATTCATACAGAGAGATATTTATATTCCTGAATATGTCAAGACTTGTGGACAACATCTGGATGAGCGAGGGTTTCTTCTGCACCAGTTAATACTGGTACTGAAATATATCAATAGGTCCTTCATTATGATGGGAGAATAATTGCAATCATTTCTAAAGGAATTGAGGAGCGAAGCTGCAAACAAGAATTCATATGCAGATGAAATCAATTTATCTGGCGATGAATTCAAAATTATCAGTAACAAGACAGTAATTTCAAGATTTATATACATATTGTGATCCAATCGCCCAGCCTGATAGTAGGAATGGAAATATATCAAAGAAAGATCTCCTCAGATTCTTGTGCAAACTCCGGCAGGGTTTGTCCGATGAATTTTTGAAAATAATTGTCCAGTATACTAGCGGACAAGCTGTAAGTATGGCAATTATTGATGTACGAACAGCTGTAACCCAACGATTTGTCCCACAAAATATTAGATTTCAACTATATTAGGGAACATTTCATCACCAGGCATGTCAATGAATTCAGTAATGTCCTATATAATGCCGAACCAAATACACCAAAAGCTGTAGTCTACGTTGACATAACATATTCTTGAATACAGAAAAGTAGCAATTTCCGTATACTTCGACAATCTTTCTGCTTACATAAAGGTCGTCATTCAGTGAAACTCCAGATGATTGTAGCACCAGATGGCTACATATCAAAGATCCAAGGACCTTATTCTTCCGATTCTCAGAATAATGATGCAGCCATTTTGAGGAATGAGTTCGAGAGAGACGTTGAAACTATGCGTCAGTGGTTTCAAAATGGTGATATATTCATTGTTGATCGCGGGTACAGAGACGCTGAACCTCTACTTGAGAATTTAGGTATCAGTTATAAGACGCCAGCATTTCTACAACGGGAAAGACAACAAGATGCGAATGAGTCGCGATTAGTTACGAAAACCAGATGGATTGTTAAAGCACGGAATGGTCATATGAAATCCACATTTAAAATATTCGGTCAGACCATTACAATACATCATATCCATAACCTTGGAGACTTCTATGATATTGCTGGAGCGATAATAAATAGATTTCATGTGACTATATCCATGGAGAGGGCAAATGCCGAATTAGCTAGAGAGATGCTGAATCGATCCGAGATACCCAACGTGGTACAAGCAGGAGTGGAAGTAGATAATTTTCACTTGAGAATTGCTCGTTGGATACCACTTGATCATCATCAGGTACCAAACTATCCTCGTCTCTCGTTACAAAGTCTTCGAGATCTTACAGTAGGCGTTCATCAAGTACAGTTAGCACCGTCATACATTCAGGATAAGGTGCAGCGAGGAGAAGCAGAAGAGATTGACGAATTGATTGATGAACCTGGATTGATGAGAATAAATATATTCTCGATTTCAAAACTCTACCAAATACCAATTACGTATCGCATTCAATAATGAAATTCAGGGGGCTGAGGATGTCCAGGAACTGAGTTGGAATGATTTGATCGATGGGTTATTATTGCACATGCAAGCAAGGCTCTAGGACTCGAATATGCCATATGAGGCCTATTATCAGTTATCCTAATTCGCAACTTCCTAATAGAATACATGATGCTTCAAACAGAGGACAACAGCTGAACCCAAATCATGCAATGGATATGTTTGCAGACCATACATAAGTAATTATGAATGGTTCCAAAATCTTCTTTCTTACAGTGGCGACTTCCTTGAAGTTGAAATAGTTTGGTCGTGACAGTATTGGTTTATGTTCAGGCAAACAAAAACCACAAAAAATATATCTTTTTCCAAAAACAATCATCCTTGAATTCAAATGGGTTAACCCAGTGCATTCAGTTCAGATATATAGTACAGGAAAATATACGCAATATCCTCAGAATTTCCTTCTGAACATCAGATATATTCCTTTGACTCATAAAATATATTCATATTTTGTAGCTTGCTCAATCCCACAAAAACACAAAATTGATTATTTGGCGCCCTCTATCGCCGAACCCTTAGGTTGGGTTAAAAGGAGATGACTTCAGCTCTCTATTGAGGACGAAGTCATGATCGAATCCGCGCTAAAGGCATGCAATTGCGTAGTCATATTTGTGTTGTAACGCCAGAACAAACGACATGACCATTCGGTAAGAGTGTGTGGCTGAATGGATAGCACAAGTGATATGATTGTGGACTAAGTTATCAAAATTTAGAGGCGGCAAAAATTGAATAGCCTACGGGCGGCAAATCTGTAAATCCGCCACTGATCAATAATAATATAAAACATATGAATATGAAATGAAAGACTTTTACCTATAAGATGCGTGGTTCTTTGGTATGTGGGGTTTTTCAGGGTCGAGGATTATGCATTTTTCTCCAAAATTTATAACATCAAAATGGCGGCTCAACGATGGCCGATGATATGTGTGTTTAAGTGGCCCGATTTTATTCAAAACTGGTATGTGGGGGTTTTCGGGGTTGGAGATTATGAATTTATTATAAAAATTCACAAATTCAAGATGGTGAACGAGTTTTGTAATTACAGCCCGATTCGATTCAAAATTGGTTTGTCGGGGTTTTTGAGGTCGGAGATTATGAATTTATTCGAATATTATTGATTTTCAGTTGATTTTCTCAAATTGAAGATGGCAACTCCAAGATGGCAGATGAGTTAATCTTCAGATGGTCTCCTCATTGCCGGACTAGATAGCTCAGAAATTACAGGAAAAAGGCCTCATAATAACGATACTTAACAAAAATGCATTGATTGAGGCGTACTGAAGTACTAAAAAACCTTTTCAAAGACAAGCAATTATTCAAATGCACTAAAAGTAAAAATAATTGATTTGGATGTTTGAGTAGGTAATTCCATGAGTTATAGATTCAAAAGCTTGTCGCTTTTCTATTCGAACTGAAAAATCTGGGCGACAAGCTTTTGAATCTAGGACTCACGGAATAACATACGTCACACATCCAAAGCAATTATTTTCAACTTTTTAGTGCATTTGAAAAAACAGTTGTCTTTAAAAAGGTTTTGTATTAATTATTTTATTTAACTCTAAATTGTTCACAGTTTGTGCTTTTGTAACCTAATTCAGATTTCCTTGGACTATTTGTCGTTCAACATCACAATTAATAGCAAACAATTATTCTTTTTTCTCTATTATAATCAACACTTTTGAAATGTTTCCGAACTTTTGGTCCCCCGAAAATTGCCACACCATTTAGATCCAGGCCCGGATGTTACACCTCTGACTCAATGATTTATTTTAGATTAGCTCGATTGGAGAAGCGTATATGCATGAAATGGTACCTCTGTGAGCCAAAGATGGTGAGAGATGTCAAGTTTATTCTCTTCAGATGTCAAAAACCAATTGTGCTAAATGCCCACCTGTTTGGTACTTTAGACTATTCGACGTTTATGCTGGTGACTATGCATTTATTTAATTGATGTATTTTTAGGACTTCACTCAAATTGTGAATTTTCAAATAACATACGGGGATAAAGAGCGTATCATATTGGTTTCATATTCTGAAAAAAATCAACATGCAACAATATTTCGTAATTTTTGCGTACCTCGAAGTCTATTTAATTTTTTTCTAAAAACTATCTATTTGTTGAGTATCAATTTTTTTTTTTATTCTAAAATTTCATAATCTATCCTAACTCATTGATTATTAATGCTTTTTTTTTTCAATTTCAGATCGTGAAGACATCGTTCTCCTACTATATGATACTCAGACAAAAAATTTAGGAAGGCAAAACTTTCCATACGACTTATCAGGCACTATGTTCAAGATAAAGAACACAATTCATTGTTTTAAAGATAGAGTAGCTATACTGTATTAGAAATGTTATATATATCTATATATATATATATATATATATATATATATATTCATATTTTTATCCGAGTAGTCCAGTCAAGAGGGATATATATGTATATATATATATATATATAACTATTCAATATTACCAAATAATTAATATTTATATTCTTTTAGACCATAGAAATTTATAGTTGAGATTTACTACCTAAAGCATATATTTACTACCTTCAAATATTGATAATAAGGATAGCCTATGTGAAAAGTGAATGCGCATGCGCTAAGAAATAAAAATATTTTGTTCGTCCATCTCGTTCTAGTAGTTATCATTCCACGTGAAAAATGTTGGAGTGTGACAAGTTCTTTCATTTGTTGTAAATTCTCATTATGTAACATAACATAAATTGTGCATTGGCTATTGACTAGAAGTGAGGCAAACTTAAAACTGGTACGAAATGTAATGTTTTCCAAATGTTAGATCAAAATGAATCAATCACCAATAGAATTGGAGATATTGGTTAAACAGAAAACCATACTTGTCGAATATCAAATGAATAACCTAACCTTAAATATGTATGTTGATCGTAATTCAAAATTGTAGTTTCAAGCGCCCGCATGAACAAAGACGACTGATTTCGTGACTTACTTACATTGGAGTTAGGAAGCGTTATCCATATTGTAGTTAATAAATATATGATAAAGCTGTAGGTCAAGGATGAGAGCGGTAGTTTTTTTTCGACTGGCTGATGATAGCATACCTACTTGTGATTCTTCTTTGGCTTTTCAAAATATGTTGTAAATATAAGACAAAATTGAATAAACCCTGAATATTTAGTGATTCTATTGCCCTGTAACCAAGAGTAATATAACTAAAATTATGCAGATTAGTGCACTAAGGGATCTGCATTTTAATACATTAATTGGGATGTACCTGGTCATTCAGTTAGTTATTTTATGAAGGAAATGACATCAATTATTGGCCACATTCACCTGTAGACAACACAGACTGTGTCATATCGTTCTAGTCCTGAGCTGAGTATGTGCTAGAGCAGTAAGGTGAATTTGATTCGACAGTGTGTTAGTGACCCATTCTACGTGCTATTTTAAAAGGGAAGCTTTCAGATTATGTTCTTGCAAAACGTATGAAAAGATATGCTTCTACCTGAATGGGAAGATAACCGTTTAACATATAGATGACACCAAGATGACAGGGATTGAAAAGTAGACTATATACAGAATTTGTTCAGTAGAAAACGAAAAATTATAAATGACTATGAATCGCATCTACACATGATTCACATGAAGAGAATTCTTGGAAATATTTCGAATGAACTTTCAGAAGAGAACGCTTTTCCAATAATCAGCAGGAACAAACTGTGGGAAGTTCTACGGGAGTTGATTTTTTTCTGGGAAAAGCAGAACAGGAAATCAAACCTGATCGATGAAAAAAAATAGTTAAAAAAACTGAAGAAACACGCTTTTGAAGCTATATGTACTAAAATGTTGAAAATAATGATAATAAAATCATTGACCAAAATGTTTACTTTGATGTTAAAAAAGCTTGGGGGTGCTTGATATCAGTTGTCTTAAACTTTTCATCACTAGCTTTCGTGAAGGTAGTCATTATGAAAAGTGAGTAGAGAGCACTCCACGCTTTTTTCCATATTAAAGTTTTGGTCAACGACTTTATTTTTATTGTTTAAATTTTTAATTTATTTGTTCGAGGTTTCTCTTTCTCTGTCCTTCTCCGTTCGTCATCAAGTTTTCTATAAATGGCTGATACGTATCCCTCCATTGACCTATGATCCGAGGTTTTCTCGATGGTTGTCAGTATATCATCAGATGTGCCAATTTTATCCGGATATCCGCTTGTTTAGCAGTCTGCTGCCCACTCAACTGGCTCGCATACTACTATATCTCCTTTTCGGGCTGTTACTCCATTGGAAAATACATTATCAGTTCTGCACGGGATGTCCGGTTTTGTCCTAATTAGAGCTCGTGCAAGTAATAATTTGCTACGGCATTCTGCACATGGCTGTATTATTCTATAGAACTGGTCCATAGTTACTTATCAAATCCATCCTGAAAATGTTCTAGTCTTCTATGTCTGCCACAAAAACCTTTTTCATTATTCGTAGTTCTCCAAGGGTCAATGTGATGTCAGCGTCTCCTCATATTGGTGTTCGTTGGACAAAATTGGATGTGAGTGGTCTTGCATGTCTGGTTTCAGTGAAACAGTTCTAGAGTGCATATTATCCTCTTGGTTCACCTATCCCCTGATGGTAGGTCTTCTGATTCTATTGACATGGATGACCCTGGGGGCTTCATTATCGCTAGCCAGTAGTGCCCCGATACACTGGCTAATTTTCCTGGTACCTTTCTGAGGACTCTAGGTGATCCTATTCTCCTAGGTGAGTAGGAACATGGAGGTGTCCTCGCAGGTGATGTGTCTCTTGAAATGTCCGCTCCTACCACATCTGAAGCAGTTTCCTCTTGATTGGCTATCAGCTTTCTGAAGCGGTTCTTCAAAGATACTGCCCTCACTTCTGGTTTTGAGGTGTTAAGGTGTTTCCACATCCAGGGAACGAACCAGAGCGTCACAGCATTTTCACTTGTGTGTTTACCTCCCGGCTCCTTTGTATTCCATTTCCTTTCAGTCCATCAGTGAATACTTGCAATGCCAACTCTTCCTTAAAATCCTCCTGAGCCTCTGGATGGGTAAGCTGAATCAGCCTTTCTCCGTACGTCTGCTTCAAACTCCAACAGACTTTCACTCGATTTCTGCACTTGTATTTTCAACTGTTCTCGATACAGCTTTTCCCGATGTTGATCACCCACCGCAATGCTGTAGTGGCAATCAGGCCGCCATACTTGCGTAGCTGATCTTCAGCAGTGGTCTGTAACATTCCTCAAGCAGATCCTCTCAATGCGACTATAAGTGCAGTAGCCTTCTCATCTTCGTTCCATTTATTTGCTATTGCCTCGAAGTGACTTTGATAAAGGGACCATGGCGACTGCCCATCAAAAGTCGGTGGTTTCACAAAATTGTGCGATGTAGCAACCTTGTCACGGTGGTCTTGGATCTTCAGTGAAGCATTTTTTTTTCTAGTTCTTCCATATGCTGCATTGTTTTCTCATTCGTTTTTCGCACTGCCCACACTTCTTTTTTTTGCTTCTTTTCTGACTTCTCTCGATTTCTCCCGGGCCGCTTTTACTTCTTTTTTTTCAATTCATTCACCACACATAGTTACATAAAATAATTCAGAACATAATTATCACTTATATATAATGATAAACAAATAACCGAACACCCAAAAAAAGGTTTCCCTTGAGCATGGGCGCGGAGTTATTGTGATTTTAGTAATAATGTTAGTATAGATGAAGTTGTTGATAAGAAGTATGAATTCATCACAAAAATACATGGTACTATAGGATATTCTAAGATTCACTGATTTTGATGAAATAAGTCCTATTTTGGTTTGCATCAGTTAATTATAGGAATGTTATATTCCTGTCTATCAATAGAACGATGAATTGTAGTTCTAGGTAAGCTGTGAAGCCACATTTCAATTTTTGTTTTTTGAATGAACCAGTAGCGACTATATATCGCAGTTCGTCAGGAATTTCGAATATAATACGGAACAGAGGTAATAAAGGATCTTTGACATTTTTTTATGTTTACTTTTGGTATGGATGTTGTTTTATTTTTGAAGCGAGTATAATGTTCATGTTTAATTTGTTTTTGCTGATTTATTTGACTGTGGTGATGAATTATAAGCGATTGGTGATATAAATGACGAATATCTAGGGTTCTCGATTCCAAAAATAAGGTTTCGGAGGGGTATCTATAATTTTTCCGCAAATATTTCAGAATCCATTTCTGCGTTGTGTTAAGTGGGTTCAATATCCCGTAGGTAAGTGCGTTTGAATTAATGTATTGTAGAGTATTGTAATATATTTGGTATTGAAAAGTTTACTATAAATTTAGAATCTATTCGCCATGATTTTCAATTTTCTACTAAGTTAGTAAGCATGATGATTCCATTTCAGATTATCATCTATTATGATTCCCAAATACTTATTTTGTGTTGGTATCAATTCAATTTCAATGCTTATATTTCTTGTGCTGCGTCAATTTTGTCGTTCCGATATTCCCCTCGGTTTTCTCTTGTTTCTTCTCCTCTTGTTTTCCTCTTTTTGTCATTCCACCTTCTTTCGCTTTCATATCTGTCTATGTACCTGGTCCTTTTGTTTTTCTATTTGTCGTCGCTCTTCCCCTTTTTTTGTCCCTGTGACCACGATCTTCATCCTCTTGTGTTTCTCTCTTGCGTCATTTCTCCTCAACTCGTTTTTCTTTCAACAATCGTCTCTCTTATTCGGCAAACATCTGTTCATAATCATTTTCATTATGTCCTTCATATCGTCGTAGGATATATTTCATCTATTCACCATGAATTTTCCTCGAATCAGCCACTAATATTCCTCATATTCCACTTCTGACACCAACTATTGTGTCGTAGTATTTAAAATATGGAACCAGTTATTATCCGTTTATTTACACTTCACTATTGCAACACGTAACTCTGATAATTGAATAAATCAATTAAAGTTTACCACTAAAATATTGCGTTCGACACTGAGTCTGAATCAATTTCTTTCAGTAACTGTACTAAACCCGAATGATTGAATCGACGCGATGCGCTGCAGTTCATATAGTCAACAGGCGAGTTTAGAAATTAGTAGACCGTCGTTTCCTGAATCATATGGAACTCCTTGGAATTCGCGATGGTTCGGTTGGAAAGTCCGGTGACGTCAGATTGGCCAGACATAAACAACGGACAGTGGCGTAGTGGATTCGTAACACTATATTATTCAACGTGGGATACTCCCTGGGACTATGGCTAGTACCAGATCCAACAGAAAATATTGAGCAGCTTCAAAAAATGTTTTATTTTTAAAGCTCATTCACTCCCTAATTTTATTTTACCTTTCATATTCCATACATTTCCCGCTATTGGTTTTATGTTGTATGCTAGTCATGAACACCTGTACAATATAGATTCGAGAAATTATAATTCATGTAATACATATCGATATGTCTGGATGATACAAGACTCTCAATAGACGGAGAGGTAGATCCGTGTTTTGCACGTGATCTGTAACCCTTCAAATTTTGTTTTCAATATGTAAAGGGGATGTGAGGGGAACCTCTTTCGACAATGGCGGATAACCAACCCGATAAGAGTGTTGGGGGTGCAAGGGTGAAAGTAAAACTCTGCTCGTGATATGTAACCTTTTCGCCTTTTCTACCATCTGATATAGATCACCTGCTGAGAAGTCTAAATCCAAATCTTGCCCCAAAGGGGTGGAAAATAGACTTAAATGTACCGCTTACCTGAGGCGTACCCCGTATGCGGAAAAAAAGGCAAATCTCGATGGTCGCTCGATAGATTTCAACGTATAAAATTTTTTTAATTTTTGTTCATTTTTACATATAAATATATAGTTATATGTCGATGCAAGATATGATTACATATCTAATATCGATAATAATATTTTTTATTATTTTACTACTAAAACAACGCGAAAAAACTTTTTTTATTTCATTATAAGGTAATATTTTTTTATCTACTATAAATAATATACTTTTTCAATGGAGCTTTTAATAAATTATTCATGTGAAAAAAATATTTATAAATGATTTAAGATAGAATATAAGGGGAAAAAAGGGATATAAGGCAAAAGTAATGTTGGAAAATATAAAATTTTAGGTTTAAAAAAAATAACTTGCTACAATTTTATTGAAGAGCTTATTTTTCGCTATCAGTATCTGATTGTATCCATAGAATTTGTTCTGAATTGTTAATCTGCAACATTGTCATTTTATTTGTTGGTATAGGTATTTCACAGCATCAAGAATTAGATTTATTCAATATTGAAACAATCACTTTTTTTTCATTAATTCAAATTATATTAATAATATTTATATATATATTATATATATATATATATATATATATATATATATATATATATATATATATATATATATATATATATATATATATATATATATCATATATATATCACATATATATCACATAAATACCTGATGTATTTCTTTTGCAATTTTTCTATACATTTTGTTTCTCGGGAACCTTGTACCATTTTCTAGTCAACGCACATGTCTCAAAGGTTTAACAGTGGAGTTTGTCTTTTGTCATAAGTATGTTGCCACCAATACATTCAATGTGCACCACCTATAAAAAAAATATAGAAATAAAAATGCATAAATAACGTTTAGGTCTCAAGTAGACAAAATTATATTCAAGTTGGAACATCCTGTATGATAAAATCAAATTAGAAGGAAACATGAGAGAGACATGTCAAAACATTTTGATGGAAAATGATTAAATATGAAAATTTGAGTATAGAAAATTGTCTAATATGAATTTTAACAAACGCTGTATATAGTATGTAAGCTATAGAAATGTAAATTGTAAATAAAATCCATAGAATAAGAAAAAGTGTCCCAGAAAGTCAGCAAAAAATTAAAATTTGTGAGAATAGACAAAAAGTGAGGGTTGCCAGGAAGAAAAATAACAAGTTTGGGAAAGATGAAAATGTATGTTTGAAAAGAAGACGGTAGAAAAAATTGATAATCAATAAATGTGGAAATACAAGAAGAACGGAAACAAATCAACCATTAGACAATATAAAACATATCCAGAGACAAATAGGAGTAGAAACTATCAATAAAAAACCACTTACCTTCAGAATACAGCCCAAGTCCTATCCGTGACGTTGCCAATAACAAGGGGACCTTCCACAGTGGAGCTGCAATCTCCAATATCCGAAAAACACTTCCAGGATTCACGAGAACACTCAAGAGAAAGAATAACAGGTACCTTTAAACCCAAAACTAAACAAAGTGAGCGTATTCGTATCTTTCGTGTATTTTGATTACTTTTATTCACCGATTTGAACATTATTTTCATATTCATGCTCATAAACTGAGTATAACCCACAAACGTATATTCATTAGTTACTTTATTGCACATGAGCAAAGTTTTTGACAACTTTATTTCACTGGTTGGTAAAATTATTAGAATTCTCTCCCTCTCTCTCTATGTTTGGTTGGTCGTTGCTTCCTTCTCAGGTGCATTTGACCATAACGCCTCCTGTTACGCAGTTTTTTGCTGTGTAACAAAA
>JAFIRS010009098.1:0-12098 GCA_018342105.1 Gonioctena quinquepunctata | reverse complement strand
ATTTTAAAGACATTCTCCGTAAATTAATAATTTTCAACCTTTTCACTTCTTGTGAACCTAAAATTTTTGATTTTACATTTCTACAAACTAATTCTCGAGTTAACTAATTTTCGAGGTTGAGATGAAAGATGACAGCGAAACACAATTAGTTGACAAGATTCAGAAATGGTGTTTTCCACAGCTTACTGAGTTGAAAAATTATTCGAACTGCAAGGAAACTCATGAACTAGATTTTTTAATGTAAACAATTTGTTACTGCACCGAAATGACAAAAATGAAGTTCTCTCATTCTGAGTGCTAAATTTGTTCTCCTGATCATTGGGTGTTTGTGATTAAACCATGAAAGCGAAGCTTGAGTGGTTTAATTTTCGATATTAAGGTCACAAATTGCCCGAGTAAAATTTACTAGAGGCAAAATGCTTGAGGGAAAATTTAAAAAATGTTGCGATAAAATCCTCTTGCACGAATGATATTCGATGAGAATATTTCCCGAATCACATTTGAAACTGGATAAAATTACTAGAATTCACGTTATATTTGAATTTTCAACGGGGAAAATTACAACAATTCTTCTTGTTCCAAAATTGAAGGAATCGTGTGTCCGTTTCTAAATGCTCCGTTTTACATATTCATTCATTTACAATGATCATTCACTGCTCGTGTACTCGCCCAAAAACATAAAATATATATAAATTTTTCACTATCAAATATGTTTGTAACTGAAACCGATTAAAAAAATGCTCCTGGATATGGAATCGAACCCGAGCCTTCCGACTGAGAGACTGATGCAGAATCAGAATAATTTATTGTGCCTTTTCGGTAATTACATTTTAACTTAATCCTAGATATTTACAATATATACATATATACAAGTAATACAAAATCCCACCTCCACCGGTTGAAGCTCGGAAGAAATTTCGGAATTCGCTCAAAGGTCCCCGGGGGTGTTCGCGCACCTCCCAGAGACAAATTGGCGGAAACCGCAATTACACCCTCGTCGAAAGAGGGAGTTCCGGTCCCAGCCGATCTCAAGCTGTTTTCTCTATATTAGGGTATAAGCTGTTTAATTGATGTGAGTCACTGTTGTCTCCCTATAATTTATACATTTTTGAGTTATTAAAATCCTATTGAGAATTTTTATGTTTGTGTTGTGTTGAGATTCCAGAGATATATTCCAGGAAAAAGTGGCTTAAATGGCAAAAAACCCGTTTGGAATAATTGAAGTGGTTGTTTGTGTGTGTTATGTTGGAGATATATTTGAGTTTTGTGTTTTGTAGGGAAAATAGAATGACAAATGATTGTGAGTTGATCGCCTGGGGATCGACCCCAGGCTCTTGTAGTTATGAAGCAATGGCCCTATCCCGAGGGCCATCTGCCAACTTGAAATAATTATAATTGAATAAATATGATGTTGATTTTGGTGTGAGTGTCTTTTGTGTTAGTTTTTGGGGTGTAATAAATTGAGATGGGGGATAAAATGTGTAAAAAATGTTTTTGGGGTTGGATGTGTGTGGTGTTGTTTTATTTGCTCCCTATAGAAACAGCTTCTGCAATTAATATTGGATGGACTATACATTTATGAAACAAACTGCTGACTGCGGGCGCCCTCGAGAAGTACGAACTGTGCAACTAGAAGAAGCAGTTCTCGAGTTAATTGCGGAGTCACCTGAAACAAGTACTCGAAAAATTGAATGTAAGCAACTTCACTGTATTCAAAATTCTTGAAGAACAGCAATTGTATCCGTTTCATATTCAACGTGTGCAAGCTCTACTACCTAGAGACTTTTTTCCGCGCCTAGTATTTTGCCATTGGATTCTTCATCAAATCGCTCAAATTCAAAATTTTTTAAATGGCATTTTGTTTACTGACGAGGCTAATTTTGGACGACAGAAATTTCCATAACAATCACCTCTGGGCTGAGGAAAATCCACATGGAATCTTTGAAGCTCATTTTCAGCATCAGATGTCATTTTTTCCTTAATAAATGTTCTAGAGAGACAGGTAGGTGGCCCATAGGGGTTTCATTTGAAAAAAATTTTTGATCAAAATGTGATGAGACTGAATTGATTCATCAATAAATGACACAAAAAATAATTTTTTAGAAAAAATTATGTTTGTCTGTTATGTGCGACTCATTGTCAATAGCCTTGACCAAATCTCATTTATCCACGAGGTAAAATAAAAAAATAAAAAATTCAATTGTTTCAAAAAAATTACATTCGACATAAGGTTTGGACTTGTTTTGACCTGTTGAACTTGAATATGTAAAAACATACAGGGTGTTCTGTTTGAAAAAACAAAGTTGCTGATATTTGCAGAAAAACCGGAAGTCCGCCATATTGGATTGTAATGTGATCAAATCCGAAATGGTTGCTTATATAACTGTACCGAATTTCAGAAAAATCCGTTCACGAATGCAGAAGGGGTGGCCCGATATCCTGTGTCACCCGGTATAATTACAATAAAGGCAAAAGAGGTTCGTTCTTAACAGCTATTCCTCTGGCTATTTGCCGCGACAGGCGCTAAATTACAAGAAGTTCACCATTCGAGATAGAAATAGAAGGATGTTCCATATAGTTAATAAGTATACCGGTGGCTCACCCCTATAACTTTTTTATTATTGAAGATAGAAAAACGAAATTGGGGGGTTCTGTATTATAGTTCAATTTACATTTTTTTGCCGTCATTCTGACCGTTTTTTGGATAAGTGTTGATCAAAGTACTTTGCACCGATTCATAATTTAATAGCATTGTTATAAAAAATTATTTATGGCCAGCAGCAAAGATAATACTACAGCCATACGTAATTATCCTTCAAACACAGTGCAAACACATTTTTTATTGGCACACTCTCATTTCATTTAGATTGCCCGATTGCAGGGCAAGGATTATGATACAGAGTCAAAAACAGCTGACTTTCTTGTTATTCTCTGAAGATTACCGAAATTGGGAAATTATACGAAGAAAAAGGGCAACACATCATCGCTGTATTGTTGGAAAAGTGTGTGAGGTATATTTTCCAGGATTTATCCGTATCTTTTCTGGGCGCAATTTCCCGAGAATGTTTTCCACGAGAAATTATCGGAAAAACAACAGGCAGGAGTTTCTTCCCGGTATTAGGAGTCACATCGGGTTTTCCTCGAATGAGATTCTTTCATATTAATACAAGTAACCACTCAGTTTCATTGTGAACGTATTTCCAGTTAGAATAACCCCTGGTCATTTTCGACGATTCTTCGTAACATTGTTAGGGGAGGGTGGGTGTCGCTTCATTTTCGGAATGAGAAAGAATGGGAAAATGAATCGCCGGTATTACGTTGAAACCACCCGTACGTTTTCGGTAATTCAAACTATACCTCATTTGTAAATGAACGAGAGTAAAACCCCGTTGTAAATGACAATCCTTGGAAAACGTAGCCCGATATATACTTGTAAGTAATATCTGTAAGTCTAGGTCGTTGAAAGTAATTTTGTACTCTTAGAGAAATGCAGCACTACCCGTACTATGGAATTCTACCTTTTTCGAGAACTCTTGGTGCATGATCTCTCCGCGATCTCTCCCACCACAAATTATCATGATTCAGCTGCTACAAATTCAGTCATCATAGCCGAGTTCATTCAATTATTAATTATTACAATTATTATGGAAATATTCGAATCTATTTTGAAAGTTTTTAGTCCGGAATTTTGTCTTGAATAAGGACTGTACGCGATTCGGGTAGTTTCAGGAATTTGGCAGAACTTATCCCCATCCTTCCGAATTTATTTAGTTTTACTTTTGTACGGTAGGTACCCTTCTGGTAATTAAAAATAAGGATGAGTTCTTGATGCGTGACGGGCGGGGATTGGCATATTTTTTTATTATTTGGTAAAATTTTCTTGTTATCGTGAAATTTCGAATAATTTTTGTTTAAGTGTCTGCTTCCTTCACAACAAGAGCTGATCTCAAATCGCTCAAATCATTAATTTTAATTTGGTGTCTGCGACAAAATTGTAATTAACATGAAAATGGCGTATGTTCGATAGGCGAAACGGTTTATTCTGGGTATTGGGTATGATACATTTATTAGAATCAGAATCTAGGGAAAATTCAAAAGTTTCAAGAAATACAGGGTATCCTATTGGAAAACGAAATAGTACAGTTTTACCAAAAGGCGAAGTTCAAATCTGCAGTCGAGGTACTGTATCTTTGCTCTTCCACTTGAATGTCACCTTTTTTCCGCTATTTTTTAGCTTGACAGGGAAATATAGGTTGTGAAAAAAAAAATTGAAAAATAAAAAAAATTGAAAGTAAAAAGGTGCAAACATATCCAATACGTTTACAGGTAATTGACTATGTTGTTACAAACGAGGGAGTTAAGGAGGAATGTGAAGTTTTTGAGCCCCACATAAGCGATCACAAAGCACAAATATTGAAAATTGTACTTCCCTATACAAGCAAAATAGATGAAGTAAAGAATGAAAAGTCATCAGAACTTTCTCGAACAAAAACATGTTGAGTTTTCAACATTACTTTAAAGACAATTCACTATATCTGTGCTCAAGTGACAATATAAATGATTACTATAGAGTATTTATGGAACATTTCGAATGGGCTCTAGATGTAAGCTGCCCAAAACAAAACCACTTCAAAAAACAAAAATAAAAATACGAGTAAAGAGATTCAAAAGGAAATTGATGATCTCAAGTTTCTTTATTACATATCAAATTATTCAGAAGATCCAGTCTTGATAGATTCCTATAAAAAACACAAGAAGAACATTAATAAAAGAATAAATGATTTGAAAAAGGTAGATAACATTAACAGAATAGATACTGCATCGAACAAAAGCAAAGAACTGTGGAGAATAGTAAATGACAGGCTAGGGAAGAAAACATCAAAACATAATATCAATCTGATGCATAACAATAATATAATAAGTGATGTTACCGAAATCAGTAATTTATTTGTGAATTATTTCACAACATCTGTGCATGAAAACTAGATACATACTTCGAAATAACAAACCCTGGCATGCACAATACCAAAACAAAACATTAAACATACAATTTTTCTGAACCTTTACAAGCACAGAGGTAATCCAAATAATAAACAATTTGAAAAACAAAACTCAATGGGTATGGACGAAATCTCTATCAAACTATTGAAGTTTTGCAAAAGGCACTATGAGAATCCATAGCCTTTCTTTTGAACAAATCTATAGAGATTAGCACAGTTTCCTGATGATCTTAAGCTTGGCAAAGTGATCCCAGTATCTACAAAAAATAATCCTCAAACAGCCGAGAACTATAGGCCCATAGTACTACTCAGTCATCTTTCCAAACTAACTGAAAAAGGTATTGCATATAGGTTATACAATTTTCTCGAAAAATACAATATTCTATCCCCTTCTCAATTTGGATATCGAACAGCAAAATCAACTGAACTAGCCACCATAGAATTTACTCAGACTATCTATAAACATCTAGATACGGAAGGAAAGTAGCTGGTGTTTTTTGACCTAACTGCAGCCTTTGACTGCGTAAATCATCAGTATCTTCTTAACAAACTATCAACACTAGGGATCAGGGGAACCTACTGAAGTGATAGAATCATATATATCCAACAGAAAAATTAGTGTTCTATAGAAGAGGTATTGTCAACCGAAAATGTGTCGATATTGGTGTGCCTCAAGGCTCTGTATTGGGGCCACTTCTATTCTTAATTTTTGTGAACGACCTTCCAGATTATATTACAGAAGGGCAGATTTTATGTACGCTGATGACACTTCTGTGATAATCGAGGCATCAACCATAAGAGAATTAGATCTAAAATGGAAAAAAACACAAAACAGTTTGAATCCTGGTGTCAACAAAATTCACTCATGGTAAATAAATCAAAATCGGTATTTGTTTATTTTTCCAATATTAACAGCGACATAACCACCACAATAAACAGTATAGAATTCAAAGGCAGCATAAAATTTCTAGGAACTGTCATAGACAGCAAACTACACTTCACACTGGAAATAGACAATATATGTTCCAAACTTGCAAAAGCAACCTTCGCGATCTTGAACCTGAAGAAGGAAATAGATATGAAAAATCTAATAACAGCTTACTACTCCTTAGCATACTCGGTAATGAGTTACAACATAGTCGTTTGGGGCCAATCAACGGATGTTTCTAGAGTCTTCACTATGCAAAAAAGAATAATAAGAATAATTTTCAACATGGGCTACAGAGATTCATGCAGAACAGTCCTGAAAAAAAACAAAATACTGTCTCTAACAAGCATCTACCTATTCAAAATATCATGTTATATGTACACAAATGAAAATAACTTCCTTAAGAATAGCAACGTGCATAATTATAAAACTAGAAATACTGAAAAGCTACATCTCACTAAATGCAACCTCAGTAAATTTAAAAAATCACCAAACAATGCAGGTCCCGAAGTTTTCAATAAACTCCCGGAAAATATAAAGAGTTTAAAATCATATCAAGCATTCAGAAAAGCATTAAAAGAATACTTAGTAGAAAAATGTTTTTATAATCTTGCAGAATTCATGCAATAAATTAGCTACTAAGGGTACTGTCATTTCCAACCTAGGATAAGATAACAAATAACAAATGATTGGCAGTTAATCAAGATACTTCACACCACTTATTCGATCCAAGTGTATATCCATAGCTTTAATCTACTCTCTATCTTAACAAGTATATATGCAATATTATATGAAAAAGCAAACATACTCATTTATACATGAACGTGTCAGTTTGTATTAACTGTATTTGACGAAACCTACTTTAAGTGTTCTTGGTAAATAAAGATTTATTATTATTATTATTATTATTATTATTATTATTATTATTATTATTATTATTATTATTATTATTATTATTATTATTATTATTATTATTATTATTATTATTATTCTCATTATCAATGCAACCTCCAAAAAAATATTGTATCAATTTATTTTTTTCATTGTTTGACCTAGGTTATTCTGTGAGTAGCAGATTAAAAATCTTGCTTCTGAATCTGCTGCTCACAGAATATCGTAGGTCAAACAATTAAATACATTATTTTTTCCTTTTTAGTGCATTCGTATAAAAGCTTGACTAAATTTTTTTTATAATTTTTTTAAATATTTATAGTCATTCTTGAAATTCGGCATTTTTTAAATTCTGACAAAAATTGATAATCTTCGACCGCAAAAAAATCTACATACCAATTTTGAATGGAATCGGGTAATAACAACAGAACACGTCGCCATCTTAAATTCATGAATTTTGACAAAAACACCTTGATGTCCGACCCCAAAAACCCCCACACACCAATTTTATAATCACAAAACCCGTCGCCATCTTGAATTCGTGGATTTTGACAAAAAAATCATGATCTCCGTCCCCAAAAACACCCACATACCAGTCTTGAATAGAATCGAACCATAATCACAAAACTCGTCCGCCATATTGGAACCGCCATTTTGTTTTTTCTCTAGCAAAAATTCCATAATGCATTGGCACCGGAATTATGAACATCTGCCATATTTCACTTCAATCGGCCAACTAAATAAAAGTGGGTCAAATTTAACTTGCAAGATATGATTACAGACAGACAGACATTGGGACAGGTGAAACTAATTGAAAGCTTGTAAAAATGAAATATTCCACAAAAAGAAATATATAGGTACAAATAGATTGCTTCTTACCATTTTTATTATTATTATTACAGACAAACAAACAGACAGACAGACGGGAAGTTAGCATTGCTCCTTACTATTATTATTATTACAGACAAACAGACAGACAAGAAAATTTTTATTATTATTATTACAGACAAACAAACAGACAGACAGAAAGAAGTATTGCTCCTTATTCTAGCTCATCGGATGTTGTTTAGAATCGCTTGCAAATTTTTTACCGAAAAGCGAGTTAATAAAAACGTGGTAAAAAAAGAGTGTAACTGAAACATTATGAGACCCGCGCGTTTTTCTCTTCGTGTTCAGGAGGCAAAAACACGTAAGAAAAGTCAAACAGCTATTTTCAGGGAGCATGAATTAGACTAGGAGGAATCGGCGCATGAGTACCGAAAACTATTCCACCTCAATTTTTTTATGCGATCCTCTTCAAATTGCCCTACTGATGCTACAAATGCATGTTGCCATGGGGCAACCCCGTGCCATATTGTTTAAACCGAAAATTTTTTAAACAATTGCAAGGAATTTTATTTTTTAACCGACAAATTTTTTATATTTTTATTAAAATACAAATAAAAAGGTTCTATGACTTTTACGATAAAGTTAATATTTTTAGAGATATGAATTTTAAAGGTTCAAAAAATCTCATATTTGGGTACTTTGATCCATGAAAATATATTTCAAAAAAAAACGAAATAATATTTTTTTTAATTCTTTATACAATAGTTAAAATTCTTAATAGAGATTTAAAAATTTCATTGATTATACCTGTTTTTTTAATTATCATTTGCGCGCCTCACAAGTATGCATCGCTTACCTTTGTATCGCCGTCTCTCTCTGACTCATGCGCTGCATCGGCCTTTTGTTTTCTGAATCATTATTTATCATTTATCTTAAAACTATTAACTTTTTATGATTGTTAAAGAGAAATGTTATTAATAATTAAATTGTCTGCAATTTGTTTTACAAAAATTTTTTTTGGAATCAATTTTACAAACGTTATTTAAGCATGAATCGAACATGTAATTAAAATTTTACCTGTTTTTAAAGCATTTGCGGGTTGTGATACGACTATAAAATTGGCACAAAAAAAAGCTTTAGAACTGATACAAATAAAAGAAAATGTGATGTCAGTCCCTCTTGGCAATGGCTTAGAATTAAGTACTAAGGGTTGAAAGGCTTAGAAACATTGTATTTAAATATTTTGGGTAAAAAGGTAACCCGGATGAAGCTAGACAAATTATTTTTTCTCGTTGCTTTTGGAACTAATATTAATTTATCGAAAATTCCGTGCAATTCAGATGCCTTGCATTTGCATGCACTTAGAGCTTCTGCTCAAACATACATTTGAAAAAGTTGAACCCCAATATAAAAACATTAGATATTACGAATTTCGATAAACTGAGAATGATTTTTCTACCTTATTTATGAACAAAAGCCCTTTTCCAACTGATCTTAAAAACCGTGCAATTGTAAGAAACCTGTAAGACCAAAGCTTGTTACTGTAAAAAATTATATTAGTTGCATACTTCTATGGGCTGGATTCAGAAGACTGTAAGAATATAATATAAAAATGATATTGATAATAAATAAATACCTTTTTTCAAATCTTGTTTTATTATTTCATACTTCTACATCTATAACCTTCGTTTGAAGAAGTTATTCAATGTAATTACTTTCTGTTTTAATGACAAAAAATAATATAAACTGATAAAAGTAATTTTAATTACATGTTCCGATTCATGCTTAAATAACGTTTGTAAATTGATTCCAGAAAATTTGTCAAAACAAATTGAAATTTAATTGTTAATAACTTTCTTAACAATCTTAAAAAGTTTAGTTTTTAAAATAAATGATAAATAATGATTGGAAACAGAGAGGGTGCACGAAGTCAGGAGAGGATATTAAAAGGGGGAGCTACGGAGCCCGAAATTTAAATTTAAAAAAAGGAAACAAAGAAACTCTATTTAAGAATGTTTTAACTATTGTGTAAAAATTTTAAAAAAAAATTTTTTTTTTGTTTTTTTTTTTTTTTTATTTTAGGAAAAAAAATTTTTTTTAAACCCCTTTATACCCCAAAAAAACTTTATCGGAAAAATCATAGGCCCTTTTTTTTTTTATTTCAATGAAGAATATAAAAAAATTTTTTTCCGGGGAAAATAAATTTGAATTGTTTAAAAATTTCGGTTTAAACAATATGGCAGGGTTTTTATGGAAATGATTGTATCATGTGGGGAATTTGGGGGATCGAAAAAAATTTGGGGGGAAAGTTTTGGACTCTCGCCTTCCCCTAGTCTAAATAAAACCAATATTTACTGTTTCTACAATTAAAATGTAAAAAACCAACCGGTTTTTTCTATTTCAATCCGCATTTCCAAATTTTTTTTGAGTTCTGAAAAAATATCCAACCCGAGCACGAGGCAGGCGTAAAGTATGAATTGAACCAACAAATCCTTAAAAACCCCGATGTTGAGGGACTTACCACCACCAAGAAATTGATGCGCATCCGGGTAAACAACACGAACTGAAAGTCAAAGCGGAGATCACTGAAATTCCTTTGCTGAGGCGTGCAATGGCTTGACTCGCGGGGTTCGATTTTCGGTGGCGAATAGGCGTGAGTGAATTTCCGGTTTTTTCATTGTTTTTTATTTGAAGATATTTACCCGATTTTCGAATTTCCGCAATAAAATTATGTAAAATGTTAAAACCAAAAAATTAAAACGAGATTACACGAGGGTGTTTCATCTGTTCCCCCGGGGATTAAAAAAGTGCCGGGTGCTTTAAGCGGGTTTTTTTTTGGCTTTTTGTTTTTTTGCGGGGTTTTCGCAATGGAAGATATTTTCCCCGGGGTTTTTAAAAATAATTGAATTTTAAGGTTGGTTCCCCGGGGGTTTGCGTCGGGGAAAACCCAAAAGGGATTGATTGTTGTCCAAAATTCGGGATCGAATGGTGAGTAAATAATAATTTCGAAGTTAGGACCAATCTTTTTGGGGAATATTTGGTAATCTTTTGCAGTTACTTCCAAAAAAAAAAAAATTTTGGTATTTTTTTCCCCACCATAACATCGAGGTCGATAATTTCCAATTATATTATGAAACGACGGAAACCCACCCCGGGACAAAAAAACCGGGGGAAATGGAAATTTGAGACATTTAACATCCCCTGTTCGTTTATACACGATGAACTTTTATAGAACAGCCAATTTCCGGGGAGGGATTTTCAGGATGTCCCTGTGTCACAAAAAAAAATTTTCCTTGTTTTTTTTTGCTTTTTTTAGACAAAACAGAACTTTCCCAAACGTTTTTAAATTAAACGCTTTAAAATTTTTCCGAATCACTTTTGAAGCCTTTTGTTATTTATTTATTTTAAAAAGAAAAATGCACTCTGAATATAGGAAAAAAAACCCTTCGTGTTTTGCCTCCTGAAAAAGCGGGGTCTCATTAAAAACTTTAAAAAAAAAAAACCCCATTTTCAAGCACCCCGGGCAAAAAACCCAAAAGCCTCCTCATTTTTACCAGAGAACAATACACCCTAAATCACTTATTTTGGTATGAGACCCGCATTTTTCCGTTCGGTTCGGAGGGAAAAAAACGGGAAGTTTTTTTTTAATTAGGTATTTTAATAACTTTTTAAATTTTCCATAAAAATAAAAGTTTTTCGGAAAAGAACTGAACATTTTTGAGTAAAAAATTTTTTTTAATTTATTCTGTTAGGTGATAGGGTTTATGTTGAAAAAAAAAAAAAAAAGTTTTTTTTTAAATTCCAAGGCTTTTTTTTTTTAGGGGGATTGTTCAAAGCGAGTTTAAACCGTTGATTATCTAAACTCGGATTATTAATAAAATGGATTTGAACGTTCATTTTTAGTGAAAACTAACCTGGGTTTTCCCTTTAAATTATGTTTTTTAAAGTTGGGAAAACATTTTTTTTCTTTTCCATCATTTGGGGGGTTCAGAAACCTTTAACGGAATCAAAAAAACCAAAATTGTTTAGTTTTTAAAATAGGATAAAAACATTGATCGAAAAAAAACCAAGGGTATTTTATAAATTGAGGTGCCTTAAGAAAAAGGACCATAATTTTAAAAGGGGAAAAAAAAACATTCTATTTATTTGGAAAAAAAAAATATTTTAAAGTAAAAAAAAAGGACGAAAAGTCCCCCATCTGGTTCCAAAAAGGAAGAGCACCCAACAATAAAAAAAAATTTCTCCGGGGCCCGGGGCCAAAGCAACCCGATTTCAAAAAAATTCGAAGAACACAAGTTGAAATTTAAACCAAAAAAAAAACCCGACTTTTTTAACCAGAGGGGGAGTAGAACTAGAGAAAACTCATATGAAGATATAGGAACAAAAAAAATTTTTGAGAAAGATCATGAACCGAATTTGAACACCGCCAAATTTATTAACGGGGGACTATA